>JAGFPH010000009.1:504957-537191 GCA_018207615.1 Philaenus spumarius
TTAATGTCCCGAAACATAAAAGTTAACAGAGAACCATTTTGAGCTCACTCTTTGACAATCTGAGTTTTACTTATTTATTTTTGTGTACAAACAATAGTTTGGTGACGCAAATATTGAAAATAATTCGATCACGCAGCCGAACCGCTGACGTGAGTTGAGCGAATTTCCAAAATTAAGTTTATATGTTTTAGGGTTTCAACCATCGACCACAGAATTAAATAGACTGGACAAGTCGAACGCAAGAGTGAAGCCACTTTTAGAGTTAAATACTCACACAATATGGCGGAAGCAAGTCGCGAGCCGCCGGCCAACCGCTAGTACATGTTGCCACATTACCCGCGAAACGAAGCTCATGTTATAACTGTTGTATGATAGAAACTACAATAGCTAATTTTTTCAAAAAATGCTTTTCGGAAAATGTAGCTTTTCACCTATATTTCTCTCGCTTATATGACGCACGTGCCCTAAAAACAAACATTTTTCTAGCAATGCAACTTTTTCATGTCACGAATTAAAAAGTATAAAAACGTTTGGACTTAATACGATTTTTAAAGTGCCAAACAGTTTTTATTTTCAAATTGTGAACACACCATTAGCGTCCCACACTATTGAACTGTAAGTTTGTCAAATTTCTACAGGTTTTCTACAGTTTTTTCTCAAAGATTTTCGAGCATTTTCAGCTACTGAAACCACGGTGTAAATGAATAGGGCGCACTGAAAATTTCACTCCTCTCTACGCTCGACGTTTCTAGCCTCACACAAGATGGCCGACCTAGCTTCAATTCTCACAATATACAGGTTTACGACATGACCAGTCTATTTAATTCTGTGGTCGCTGGTTTCAACCAACTATTTGGGATGTTTGTATACTCACGAAGGGGCTGAATAGCTGCCTACTTGTAAGAAAATATAATAATTCGTTCCGCTCGCAACAGACTCGCTTTGTGAGTATGCACCTCAACCTTGCTCAATTTGGACAGCTTCGCTTCGCTCGCAGCGGACAGAGTTTGCAAAAGCTGCCCCAAAATCAACATCGTGGATTTGAACAAAGTTTTTTAATTTAATTTTTAATTTTACGTTTTGATCGATTTTGGCAGAACCAGACAAGCTATAAGGTCGTGTAAAGAACAAAAAGTACAGAATAAACTCCTATTTATTTTTTTTACATAAAACTCCAAACAACTTTCTTTCTAGTACACAAAATGTAAACAAAATTACTTCCGGTCAAAAATGTTCTTCCGGTTGCTAGATTTATTTGGCTAACGAACTCCTCCGAGCCACTAAGAAAACCAACGTGTGTACCAAATTTGAACCAAATCGAACTAAAATTCGACCATTAGAGTGCGAGCACATAGACCTACATATAATTTTTAATGACACTCCAAAACCTGATCCGTGCTCATTACCTATTCCCAACCTTAGGTCTCACCGTATGTGTCAGTGCAATAGTTCATCTTTCGTATGGAATTCGCCAATAACTGGATATATATATGACGTTTTGAACCATGGCTTATTCATCGGCACACTTCCATATCAGCTAGCGCCACGCCGCGCCACCGCCGCACAGTGGAGTATTAGATCTTGAAACCTGGCCAAAAATATATATCTTTTGGTACCTTTAATTTATGTGGTAAAATAAGTTTATTTATGATTTTTAATATATTTAATGAAATTTTTAAGCCCAAAAAGAGTTCTACAGCCAAAGAGACTTAAAAATTATAATTAAACATATTATTTTAATTTAACTCCAATTTCCTTTATAAAAACAAGTTCACGGTCGATTCTTAGTAGTGTGGTCTAAAAATGCTTGAAGTTTAATTTCAGCACTTTTTTCTGAAATATCTATCATATCTTCTCTAGGGTAACACTCTTTCTTATCTTTTTTAACTACAGAGTAGCATGGGTAGATGTCCTTGTTTGGTTTGCTGACTGGATTATTTCATACTGCCTTCTGGTTAAATCAGCTTCAACAAAAAGAGCCGGGACTTCAGAAGGAGTATGCTTTTTTACTGTATTTTTTCCGGTGAAGTAATTGTATCCTTATTTTTTAGCTTTTTTGGAGTCACAGTAATTTTTCTGATTAAATCAGCTGCGTCAGGATTTCCTGCAGCTCGAAGACTCGTCGAAGCTGCATACGTCAGTGTGGAAACATACGCCTTAGTTCTTCTGTTTTTCTTCTTTTTGACCTTTAGCTCAATCATTGAAGTCCAATGGTGGGCAGCCCGGGGCATTTCTAAAACTTTCGACAAATTTTTGAAACTTGACAGTTCCTTCAAGCAAAATCTCATTTTTTTTAAAGAAACCTGTCTTCTTTATGGTTGAAAGCAGCCCATTTCTTCTTAAAGTCAGATTTAAAATACCTGTAACTAAAAGTTTGTCTATGATTTCCTATTTCACCATCTGGACATTGAAGAATTTCCGCTACTCTGTTTTCCATGTAATTTAGCTTATCGTCCAAAAGTCAATCCGGACTTTCCTTGACAAGCTCAAAAAATTTTAAGCGAATAAATTGTCGTTCCATTTTCCAGTCTGAAAATAAAGGGTGAATTTAGATTTGATGAATGATAACTTAAGTTTTTTTATAACTTAAGAATTAAATAATAAATGATCTAGTTTCGAATTGAAAATTTTGAACTCACTTCTAAAATTGTCAAACCTTTAAATTAGTTTCATTAAACACTAAATTTTGGTGCAAATGAGTTAAAAAAGGTTCAATAAAGTTACTTGAACATTTATAATTTTTTACTTAAAAACCCATTAAAAAGAAGATTTTTTTAAATTATTTATAAAAAAATGGCAACTACATGCGGAAGATTTTACTGCAGGAATTAGTTAAGTGTTAAATGAAGAATAATATAGTATCAACAAGTTGTCCCGGGCAGACCCTGAACATGATTAAAACCTTAGCTTAAATAAAATAACATAATATTTTACTTCTTGACTAAATACATGAAACCGTCAGAAAAATTCAATTAAGTAGGCCTATTGTTATTTAATTTTAAATAAACTATGAAAACATTAGCTACTTACCTCGCAAATCACTGAGGGAAAATTATCACTGGTCAATGAAACCATAAAAAAACTATATAACAATTTATATTGAACATAGAAAGTGATCAAGAAACTCAACCGTGGCGCGTCGTCAAAGACTTGTGGTTCAACTGACGTTTAAGATAAGGCAGTGTGGCTTATCGTCCCGATATTCCGCCTAGTAAATAGGCTAGATGTTTATCAATTAGGAAATACCAATATTGATAGTATTTATTGACTTTTTTTTGGTATTTCAGTTTTGGCCATCATTTAAGGGTAAATACTCCACTGTGCGCCGTTCCTTCGAATATAATATCTAATACAATAATGTATAGTGGTACAATTTGCAATACATTTACATTCACACCATACTACGTAGAACTAAATTACAGTATCATAAACATAGGCACTCACCGTCTGAAAGTGTTCATCTTGTCCAATGTTGTCAGGAGATGAGCCCAAGAAGTCTTGCGGGATCCTGAAACATTAACAAAATTGTAAATAATCTAAAACAATCTAAAAAACAGTAAACCTTCATTAGCATCGTTTATAACTGAAAAGAGTTTTGTTTTTAATAGAGGTCCCATAGAAAGTCCAACCAAAAAAATATCGAAAAAAATAAGAGCAAATTAATAATAGACCAAGCTTTTAAACAAGATTTAATCTAATACGTAATTACTCGTTTTTATCCAAGCTTTTCAGATTTTCAATCACCATTAAACACTTTTGCTCTATTAAATATATAGGGTGTTTCCAAACTTTATGCACAAACTTCAGGATAGTGTTCCTTGTGTTAAACAAATAGGAAATCAAGAATTTTTTGTTGTTTTCTTGATGTATTTCTTTTACAAAATAATTCATATCTGGAGATCGGTTTGACCGATTGAGTTCAATGACCCTGTATTTTACGATGATTTTGGATTTTACAAATTAGTTTAAGACGTTTTTGTTCTTGTGTTTTTTTTTTATACGAATAACCGTTTAAAAGTTAGAGGGGTATGAAGTTTTAAAAGCACCCTAACTCAGTGGAAGATATTTTTGTATGTAAACGTTTTGAACCAATGAAAACGCTTTTAACACTAAAAAAGCATTGTTTAGACAAACACTTACATTTTTAAAATTAACAAATATAGATTTTGTAAATTAAAAAAAATCTTAATATAAAAATACCTAATGAAAAAACTACAAATTTGTCACACATGAAAAATGAATTTGATATCAAATGTACAATATCAGCTGTTTATTCTCTTTGTTGCAAATTGTTGTTTATCGAAAGCCCTCTTCAAACGGTTACAAGTTCTAATTTTAAAGTACAGTTTTTTCATGTTACTTCGGCTCTCATTAAAATGCCACAGTATTGAAATCTTGTGAAAATTCTAAAAAATTTATCCCCAATTTTTATGACTTTTCTCGACTTTTTCGACTTCGGCTCGCAATAAAATGCCAAAGTATTGAATTCTTGCGAAAATTCTAAACATTTATTCCCCCTTTTTATGACTTTTCTCGACGTTTTTGAGGTATCTAAACACGATAAAGCAATACAAAAATGTTTGTCTGTCTGTTAGCACGATACATGCACTCACAGACGTCGTAGAAAACTTCTGGTGATGCCAAAATCTTCTTTATTTTATTTCGGAGAGTTCAAAAGCTTTTGAACTTTCTAGCGTGACCTGACCTGACGTGCGTGACATAAACGTCACATTTTTGAGTATTTAAAAAAAATACGAGCCGAAGTCTCGAAAAAGTGTTCTATATTTTCATGTGTTAAATTTTCGATCTAAATCAGTTATTTTATTTATAATATTTTATGTAAAAACAGATGTTTCAATTGTAATGCAGTAGGCATTTTCGTTGACATTTTTTTGCTTTTATTTTGTCAACCTAATCTGAAAAAGTTGTTGAGCTTAGCTAGATTCTGAATTAACTGATTCTAAATTTACTAAGTTGGTTGCTATGGTGCCATGATAATGTAAATGCATTCAACAAAAGTGTGTTGCTAAGTTTTTGTTCTGAATCTGCTGTTTTATCTGCTGTAGGGGTGGGAGTCAGATTTTATGACTGCGGGTTATAGTTTGATTATTGTGGCTCGTGCATCACTGAAGATGGCGTCATTGTCGTTGAAACGCATTAGAGTTAATAGACGTATTAGTTGTGAGATTCTGTGTTCAAGTTTTATTCTGTCAAGTTATTCAATAGTTATTTATTGTTGGAACATTTTATTTTTCGCCCCCTTCAATAGTTTGTTGCATCGAGATCCCTCAACACATGTGTGTTGTAAAAACCGGGACTGGTAAAATTGTAAAGGTGCAGTTTGTAAATTGACGGATGGATAGTTTAGCCAACATTGAACTTTCTAGTCTTATGTTTCAACCTTTCCCCGTCTTGACCTTATGTATTTTATGACCGGCAGTTGTATGTTTTGCTGGTAGATGGTGCTGAGGTAGTAAGCCAAATTATGCCACGTACACATAGTGTTTGCCACACGTACACTGCTCATGCGCAGAGCTAATAATTCAAACCGACTGAGGACGTGCAATTACTCTCTCAGGCACACTAGTGATAGTGCATTCTGTACGGGTGTCTCCATAACAGGGTGCAATAGGGACCGATCCGTTAGCAGAACAATAACAAATTGGAACTTATTCTGACAAAATGAGAATATAAAATACAGTGAATCCGTGATATCGAGAATTTTCAAATTCTCTTCAGTTTACTGTTGTTGTTTTGTTTATAAAACTGTACGTAAGGATTGTGACTTTCCAAAGACTGTACCGAAGAAGAATTTATGGATGAAAGACTCAACCTATAAAGAATAATTCGACCACGCAGCTGAACAGCTGATATGAGTTGGGCGAATTTCCGAAATTAAGTTTATACATTTTGGGGTTTCAACCAACTATTTAGGAAATTGGTCTACTTACGAATGCGCTGAATAACTGCCTGCGTGTACGAAATGTATTAGTAGAATTTGTTTGCACCTCAGCCTCCAGCCTCTGTTTACGCGCTGCTTCGACCTTGCGCTCTCGGATTATGGACTACACTTCGCAAGGTTGCATCCCGACCGTCGCCCTTGGATCAGAAGCTGCCTCCATGGTAACATCATCTACGCGATTTATTTTGGGGTACCAGACGAGCTGTAAGGTTGTGTAATAAAAAAGTACTAACGTTTTATTAAGCATTTAGTGCTAAATTATACAACTTTTGGGGAATTATAAAATAGACACCAATTGAATCAGGTAGAGAGTTACAAGTGTTGTTTCGTTCCGCTCACAGCGGAAAAACTCGATTTGCGATTTTGCAACTCGATCTTGCGGCTTCTTCGCTTCGCTACCATCGGAAAATTAGCTTTTAATAGTACTTTTAGCGTAATGCTATGGTAATTTTATGTTTTGATCGATTTTAGAAGAACCAGAAGGTCTATAACGTCATGTAAAAAACTAAATCTACAGAATAATTCTATACTTATTCTTTTAGACAAAACTCCAAAAAAGTTCATTCTAATACCAAAGATCACAAAATATTGTTACTTCAGGTAAAAAAAACGTGCTTATAGTTATGGGACTTTTTGTCTAAGAACTCGTCCGAACGACTTAAATAACAAACGTGTGTTCCAAATTTAGATCAAATCGGACTAAAATACGGCCGTTAGAGTGCGAACACATTATATACAGCGTGTCCCATAAGTAAACCGCCAAACTTCGGAAAATGGTTCTACGGGTCAAAATAAAGAGAAATCAAGAATAAAATGTTTAAAAAAAAACGCTTCGTTTTGCAGATATCCACCATTTTGTATTTTTTTACAAAATAATTTATATCTAGAGAACGGTTTGACTGATTGAGTTCAAACTGGACATTAAGTTTAAGGAGATTCCCTACTGAAAAAAGGGGTTTTATATAATAGGCCTTTTTTAATTATGAACCATTTTGTTTTATATTCATTAGAACCTAAAAAATTGTTTACTCTTACAGGAATTAAGGGAAACAAATTTTGTACATAGCTTTTTGAGTTTTTTTGTTTTTTTATGCAAAAAATATGTTTAAAAAAATCTTTTATAACTTTTTTACTACTGAACGAATTTGGCCGTTTGACATCATGTTTTAAAGTAGATAAAAAACACTACATTTTTTGGTATTGTCATATTCTTACCACTAAAAGTTTAGTAGTTATGACCTTACAAATATATATAAAACAAATTTATGATTTACAAATTAAAAAAAACTACTCTTGTATTTATCCTAGAGAAATAAAAATACCCAAAAAGCATTATAAGCTACTAAAGTTGTGTTAAAATTTATCACTGTAGCTTTAGAAGTTAAAAAGTTATAAGAACTTTTGTGTAAAAAATATCAAAATTGAAAAGTTGCTGAAAATCGCGTTTAAAGATTCCATTAGTTATTTTACACTTTATTCGATAATTATTACACATAACTTAGCTATTATCCTTCATTCGATTGTTTTGACAATTACACCATCCGATAGAAAAACAAAAGGGCTATAAAAGCGTTATTTTGAAATTCTTTGTTAAAATATACGGTTTTTGAGTATTCAGGTTTGAAAATTTCAAACAGCTGCCATTTTGAAACGCATTTTTGGATAGAATCGATTATTTTTCTTGATATAGGTCATTGTTAGGTTAAACTTAATCCCAATTTTCTACCCAATCAGTCAAACCATTCTCTAGATATAAATTATTTTGTTAAAAATACAAAATGGCGAATATCTGGAAAACGAAGCGTTTTTGTAAAAAAAGTTATTCTTGATTTTCTCTTTATTTTGACCCATAAAACCATTTCCCGAAGTTTGGCAGTTAACTTATGAGACAGCCTGTATATATATATAAATATAAATGTACATAATAATATATATAATAATCAAACTATATAAATGTTAATGACGATCGGTGCTCATTGACCACTCTCGACCTTAGGTCTCACCATAAGAGTCATTGTAATGGTCCATCTTTCCTATCGAAATTCACTAATAATAAATTTTTTTTTAGTTTTGATAACACATGGATTAGCGCACAATCTTTTTACATGCCAAATTACTGTGACAGCCAAAGTATACGATTCTATACCCACAGGTTCAGTTTTTCTATTTAAGTTACAGACTCGAGAAAATATAAAAGCAATGTTTGCCGAAGTTACCAGAGTAGAGCATTACATTCTCATCAGAACTGGCTACAATTACAGAAATTTCTCCAAACACCCAGCAAGCATTGAAATTTGCATGATTATATATGTGCCTCTATCTCTCTCACACTGTCTGGCTTCTTATAATTAGTTTGAGCATTGTTTCTCTGATTAATTGTAAATAATAATTATAACATTTATTTGTGTTACGTTCATTAACAGGAAATAAGGATTCACCGGTTTCCACGCTTTTTGATTTTCCCTTTTTTCAATGCAGCGTGCATGTTCACCGATTGAAAAAAGAGAAAACATTTCTTTTCAAAACAATATTGTTTCAATAAATTTATGTGTAAAATGGGCCTCAAAAAAGAGTCGTACAAATTAATTATAATTCGCCCACACGAGAGGAAAGTATTAAGTTAATTTGCATTGATACAAATATGTTGGTCTCTTAAAAATTGAAAATATTAATTTGTCTTAAATGTATTAAAAATCGAATGAACTATACACTCATCAAATTTGTTTGATTTCAGTGTATTAACAACTTTTCTCTGCGAAACTGAAGAAGGCAGTAAACATTTATAACTTAATAAAAATATATAAGCTACTACCAAACTGTAATATCTGATGATAAAGGGTCGATATTTAAAAAAAAAATGAATAAAACAAGGGATTTTTGAAAATTTCAATTTTTTACAAAATTGTTAATATCTCGAGAACAAAGGCAGATAATGAAAAACCGATTGCGGCATCGTGTTCTACGGAAAAAAATAGTTTGAAATGATGGGTCACAACCTTACCTTTAAATTTAAAAAATAAAAGTTCATTCCAATATGGCGGATCCAAGATGGCGCCAAAAATGTGAAGCTCATCAAAAGAAAGTATAAACTAATCAATGATGTTCGGCGGTGGTTGGGAGTCGATATCTTAAGAAATGCGGGAAAAATTAGGGGGGGGGGACATTTAAAACTCACCCGGTATATATTTATTCATTCTTTGAATACATAAATAAGAACTTAAATAAACACAGAAACATAATACAGAAATAACACTAATAATTAAAGATATAAACTTAGCTAGACAAAATAAGAAAATATAAACTAATTTATATAAGTAAAAAAAAAAAACTGAAACATACTAATCATTTAAAATAAAACTTAACTTAGATACAATTAAAAAGAAAATTAAAAAATACTTCTCAGTAAAAAACAAAATTTACATTTCAAAGAATGAAAATAATGCATTTCCATGGGCTTTTGCCCGTTTTGAGGTTGTATAACACAGAACAAAATAATACAACAGAGATTCTATATCAAAGCCCACTAAAGAATACCGTTGCGAGGCGGCCAATAGGATAGGCGCGCAGCGTTGCCACATCTACTAGCCTCGAACACTCGTGGTAATTACCACTCGAGGCTTGAGCGCACAGTTTACAGAATTATAAATCCGTTGAGTCAGCCGCAGTCAGTTAGAAGCGTGGGAAGAACGTGACAACGTCACACTGCGGCGATTGGAGCGTTCAAGGTCACGATGTACACAAGCCCGTCCCTCAACGGTATTCTTTAGTGGGCTTTGATATAGGGGTTTTTTTGGGAGCAGTTAAATCACATGTTAATACGTTTTGCTAAATAATTAAACAAATTCAGTAAAATTCTAAATAAGCATCCAAACTATAAATTACAATTTATATCTAAATTTATTTACTTAACAATATACATACATACACTCGTACATAACTTCATATACAAACACATATACACCCTTACCACATACACATACATAAACACCCCCAGAAAAATTATATCCGTAAAAAATGCTTATATCAACATACATAATTACTTTCTTAAAGTTTTCATTTACTAACATGTTTCACCATAAAAATCTTCCGTTACAAGACCAATCTCATCAAATTCTCAACATTATCCATACCCAAAAGATAGCACTTCAACAGTTTGCTAAATTTGTTAAATTTTGTATATGTCTTAATATTTTCTGGAAGTTGGTTATAAATTCTTAAAAAACGATTGGAATTTGGTTTTTAAACGATCTTATCGCCTGGTTCCCCCAAAATCGATCAAAACGTAAAATACCATAATAGGTACTTGGTTCAAATTCATGATTTGGACTTTACCGTGTGGCAGCTTCTATTATGAGGCCGACGGCCGGGATGCTGTGAGCGAAGCAAAGCAGCCCATAATCCGAGGCTGCAATGTCGAGTTTCAAACAAGCGGAACGAAACAGCACATGAGGGAGACTCAGGTGAAAACAAATTCTACTAACATATTTCGTACGCGCAGGCAGCTATTCAGTACCTTCAAGAGTAGATTAATTTCCCAAATAGTTGGTTGAAATCCTGAAACGTATAAACTTAATTTTGGAAATTCCCTCAACTCACATCAGCGGTTCGAATTATTTTAGTACTGTGTATATCACAAGGTTAACACCCGTGCTTTACTATGGAACAATTTTAAATTTTTCCTGGAATAAATATTAATGAAACTGTTTTTGGAGTATAGTGATTTATCTCAGTCATCTTGAAAACTATTGATTTGATTAATAACAGTAGTTTTTTATTGTTTTTACATATCCACCGATCCTTCTCCACCATATTTCTAGATGTGCTGTTAGCGTTTAACCCTGAAGTATGTACATATTTGTTTAAATAAATATAGGCTATTATTCTGGACGTTTTATTTTTTACACAACCTTATAACTCGTCTTGTTCCCCCAAAATCGATCACACGTAAAATACCATAAACGTATCCAGTTCAAATTCACGTGTGGGATTTTACATTGGGGGCAGCTTTTGATCCGAGGCCGATGGCTGGGATGAATTGAATTCTGGTAAATTTGCGAGACCGTAGCCTCGGTTTTAAGAGAGCATCTGTTTTAAGAACAATGGCTGCTTGTCTGAAACTGAAAATGACTTTATTGAACGTTTATTGACTAAATTTGGAATAAATTTTGTGTGAGAACGAGATTGTGAATCTATGGAATACGCTGGGATTGGCTACGAAAATGTATGGTGTTTAAGAATTGAGCTTGGGTTTTTTTATACTTATGGTGGTTCGTAAACCAGACATAAGGGACGTTTTCTTCTGTCCTGCGGAGGTGCAGGATCAGTTATGATTTGTCGGATGTGTGTGTAGCGAGACCCTTCGGCTCTGTGTTTGACTCTATTTGTTAATTTTAGGATGAAGTCCTCGAGTGTGGGATTTTGTGTCCTTGAGAGATGGTAACGTTCGATACGTACCATGGAGAGTTGGTGATCCAACGGAGAGTTTTGTTCTGGAAGGAGTCCAACTTTTTCTTCAAAGAAACAGATAGTAGAGAATACCAAGCTGGAGCTGCGTAAGTAAGAACTGGTCTGATGTATGTTTTGTACATTGACAATCTGGTAGAGGGCTCTTAGCGTTTATGACTGGAAGGAGTCTACCATGGACAGATTTAGCCCTTGACATAGTTTGCTTGACGTGATGGGACAGGTTTAATTTAGAGTCAATCGTGATTCCAAGGTATCTGACTTGGGTCCATGATATGGGTGATTTGTTGCAAACAAACTCTACTAATATATTTTGTACAAGTGGCAGCTATTCAACGCCTTCGTGAACAATTTCTCAAATAGTTGGTTAAAACCCTAAAACTTATAAACTTAACTTATAAGTTTATACGACCAAATGTACACGATGTTCTTCTGGATTGATTGATGTTTACACTATGAGAGCTACCAATAGACTGAATGATTTCAGAATTAAATTGAATTGAATTGAAATGCCTTTGTTTAGTTCGAGAGTAGGACTTTACAACCAATGCGAAGCGAAGCAGTCCATAATCCAAAGCCACAAGGTCAAGGAGCAGCAAACTCGCAGTACATAATCCGAGGCATCATGGTCAGGTGGAAACTCTCAAAGCTAGTTTTCCAGTTAAAGCTGGGCTGGAGGCTGAGGTGCAAACAAATTCTACGAACATATTCAGAACCTTCGTGAGTAGATCATTTTTTCCAAATAGTTCATTGAAACCTTAAAACTTAACAATTTAATTTTGGAAATTCGCTCAACTCACGTAAAGCGGTTCACCTGCGTGATCGAATTATTACTATTATTATACTATCCTAACCTAAACAATCTGTTGGTTGCGAGGAATAATTAACTCAATTTGCTAAGTCGGTTGGTTGCTATGGTAATGCATGTAAATGCATTCACGAAACATGAGTTGGTTAAGTATAGGATATACTATAATTGTGTTAAGCTTTTGGTCCGAATCAGCTGTTTATCTATAAAATGTAACAACAGATGTTTTAATTATAATACAGTAAAACTTTTGTAATGATATTTTTGGTTTTTTGTTTGTATTTGTATATTGTAAATATAACCTAAAATCTGTTGGTTTTAAAGAATAATTAACTGATTTATATTTGCTGGGTATGTTACTATGGCAATGATTGTAAATGCATTCTAGAAACGTGTGTTGGTTCAGTATAGGCCTAATCTAAAATTATTGCGTTATCAAGCTTTTGACCGAATCAGCTGGTTTATCCATAATATGTAACAACAGATGTTTGAATTATAATACCGTAAGCCATTTTCGTTGATAATTTAGAGTTTTTGTTTGTTTGCTTTTATTTTGTAAATCTAACCTAAAAAATGTTGGTTTCGAAGAATAATTAACTGATTTTAAATGTGCTGGGTATGTTGCCCATAGGGTAATGATTGTACACTTGTGTTAGTTAAGTAAAGCCCTCATTTTCGACACTTTTACGCTTCAAAATCAAAATTTCACTAAATCATTTCTTAGTGAGCGTCTATGGCCCAATAAGAAAATACCTTAACATTTTTGTATTTTTTCTTAAGTAGTGTTTGCATTACGATTCAGTCAATCAGGATGAAACCGCTTGGATAGTTTGTCAGGCGTGAATCGTTTTGACTTCGATATACAGAGGGTCTAGAAAATGTCCCAAATTTAACCAGACGATTCTAATACTAAAATCAGGGAAAACATTTCCCATAAACATAAGTACTTAAATGCTTAGTTTTGAATTATCCTCCATTTTGGTTTTGTTACTTAACACTAAGTAGAAAAGATATTGACCTCAAATTTCGTGTACCTCTTTATTACGCAACATTTTACCATTTTCATTTAAAAGTTTTAGTGTAAAATATCTATAAAACCGCTAACTTTACAAAAAGTGATGGAAACAAAAAGCGTAAATTTTTTTAAAACAAACAAAATGGTTTCCCGTAGCTCAATAGGTAATCCGCTAAAAACTCAAACATAATTTCTTGTTATTGTCTATAACTATACAGTAACAACAATAATAGCAAAGAAAAGATTATTTTTTTGAGTTATCTCTTGAGCTATCTTTTGAGTGGTGGTACCCCGTCAGGAAGTTCATCACGCCTTTTCTTCAATTCCTTTACCAGCCTACGGCAACATACACACATAATTTTAATCTTTCAATTGCCGTTTATTATAAAAATATTTACTGTTTCCATACGTTTAATGTTATTATAATAAAGGTGTAGAATTAATTATAACATCAAAGCCAAGATGGCAAATACAGTTAAATGTCCATTCATTGTAAATACATTCAATAAATATAAAATGTTGGTTCATCAGTCTAGGCCTAACCTAAAATTATTGTGAGAATTTACGTTAAATAAATTAAATTTATTTTACCTGTCTTGATGGCAACATACATACAATAATTTTAGGTTAGGCCTAGACTTAAAATTACTTTCTAAGCCTAACCTAAAACGTTAAGGCAGGTAAAATAAATTAAATTTACACACAATAATTTTAGGTTAGGCCTAGACTGATGAACCAACATAATATGTTTATTGAATATATTTCAGCGCTGATGATAATACCTGAACTACGCCGGACGGAACCGATCGTCTCTTAATTTAAATTGATGAATCGAAACACATGTTTCTGGAATGTAGGTATACATTCATTGCCACAGCAACCAATTTGGGAAAGCTTTTTCGTTACTCGTATTTTATATTTGTCATTGGCATAGCAACCGATTAATAACACTTTTGTTCGTTACGCAATACATTTTCTAATTGTTAACTCCTACCGCAACCCGCTTTAAGGAACTTCGTTTCAAAAAAACATTTTGGTTGTTATTAAACAAATTTAACTTTAGTTGTTCTTTACATTTTTTGTAAAGCTTGTGGTTTCAGAAATATTTGACATTAAAAATGTTAAATGGCCGCCATTTTTAAAATATAGAAACGAAAGTTCTGGTTTTATATACAGAGGTAAAAGGTTATGTAACAAATAGGTATATTACATTTGAGCTCAATATTTTTTCTATTTCCAACGATAATTCGAAAACTAAGCATTTCCATAGCTATGTTTATTGGAACTTTTTTTTTAATTTTTCTCTATTAAATAGCCTGATGAAGTTTAGGACAGTATTTTCTTGACCGTCTGTATTTTTATTTTTGAATCGGCACAATCCCTACTATAAGAATTCATAGTTATTCTGTCTTTTTGTCTTTATGTGGACGATAAAGAAATTCCTTAACGAATTAAATTCAATATGTGTTTTTAATTAAGGAAACAGAAAAACCTATCTTTTAAAACTTCAACAGCTGTGTTCTGAAAAGTTCGTCCTAAATTGTTGGCGCATTAAAAACAGTAAGGCCCCAATATCAAACCTTGAGGTATAACACGAAGTACTGGCTCCCACGCAGAGTGAGTTACAAACCAACCACTTTTCCAACAATATCATTCAAAAACTGCACGGTTGACACGGCCACACCAATCAACGATAATTAAAAACCATGTCCTGAACTCATTTCCGGTCAACGTGTATTCATATCCGGAACGCGGTTACAAAGAAATCTGCATAATGCTAATCAGACGGCTTCGGCTAGCGGCTAGCCTACCACGCTGCCACGGCCAAGTGATCGTAATTAATATTAAGTCCGCGTCTTATCTTAACTTTATCAAGACCAGTGCGCAGGTTCTTCGCGCATGTCGTCACCTGTACAGTTTGTTTAGTACTGGCGGAGAGTAGAAAAACATGTGTAGTAATTCCATGTACTAAAGAAGGTTATCAGCTGTTCGGTTTTAAATAAATTTGAACTTCAGCCGCTGGCTTGTGTCGGTAAATTGGCCTTGAAGGATTTCTGACTCGCTACGGATATGTAAAAGGAAGGACTATGAGATTACCTTACTGGTTGTGTCATAGTAGACTACTACCACTAAAAGTAGAATACTGCAAGGATATGGTAGATAGATACTACCACTGTAAGACTGTTTCTTCATTTTTGAAGATCTAACTCAAAAACTATCTGCAGATTTTGATCAAAATTTGTCTAGTTTGTCGAGCATTGCCGTCCAGATAACGTAGGCTTTGTTTCATCATGCTTTTCAAAAATAAAAATAAAATCACTAAGCAGTGATTCGAAAATCTGTTTTGTGAACACTTAGTTTAGATATATGTATGCCTACGCTGGCTACATTGTTAAAGATCAATTAAAACAGTCCTCGGAAGAATTGTTGGAAGTGCATAACTGTAAATATCTAGACCTGCACATTTAGAAAGAGTTTATATTTACTCGTGCTTTACTAAGGTTTATTTTTCTTGGATTTTTATCGATTTTTAAAGTTACGTAGGTTATAATTGAAAACCTTTACCTAGCCTGGAACCTAACACCTAAAAAGCACTCCAAATTTTGAGTTCACGGGTGTTTTGGTTTTGGTGAAAGCATTTACCTAAATCAGTATCTAAATCTACGTTTAGTACATTAAAAAGAGGAAAAATGTGTGTTCGATTTAATTAAAGCTTAGCCTAATTTCCCTAGAAACGGAAAAGATATAGACAAGGTCACGTTAAATTAAAAAATCATAAAGGCGCGTTTTCAAGATGCCAACAACAACAACCAAATTGGCACGCCGATCAATTGTACCCATGAGTACATTAAATTCAATCGTTAGTAGCTATTTCTTCACGAACAGAGGACGAGAAGAATGCTTTTCCTAATGTTGTGCCAATAACATGCACCATCAGGACAAGATCGGCATACCAACTGTTGGCTTAAAACGACTGGAATGCCGATTGGAGGACCAACACGTAAACGTATGATCCTTCAAAACATTCGTAGAAGGTGAACTCCCCACACTGCGTCCGATACTTGCTGGAGTTCCCCAAGGTAGTCTCTTGACTTTCCAACTATTCCAGGTGCGAGCGACACTGTCGCTATATGCTGATGATGCGTTTCTAACACTGTAGTAGCGTGAATCCGGCATACGCGGCAAAAACCATGCAGAGGCAACTGGATGCGCTGTCCCCGTGGCTGCATAGACGGCGCGGCGCATCAAGATTAATGCAGACAAAACAGATTCCATTTGTTTTAGGAAAAGACGCTGAGTCCCTCGCGCTGGGGAACTTGACGCAGTGGCTATCCCTTGGAAATCTACTTGGAATCTATTAGATAGATGTTTATCCAAAATAGGACTCGACATCCCTGAAGACGCTAGGACCTCGTACTATGTTTTACATCAGTCAAATTATAAATGAAACAGGGTATGTAAAGTTTGTACTACGTTTTTGCATTGAATTCAGTTTTGAATTTAAATTAAATAAATAAGTTACTATATATTGTTGTATATTATTTGTTCAAAATTACATTCACTTTATCAACAGAAAGAAATGTCCCAAAAAACAACCCTGATGTAAAAATTTGCCCACAAGAAAACCTCCACAGCCGAAAAAAGAATTGATATGAATGAAATCCCGCCAATGGAACATGTTTAATGCTTCGGGCCTTGGTGTTGATGTGCACATAGAAACCTGTGTAAAATAGTTAATTTCTTTCATCGCTGATTTGATTGACGAAGAGCTTCAAAATTTGTTCAACGTTGTTTGAGAAGAGCTTGAAATTTGTTTCAACGCTGTTTGGCATGGAGCTTGATATTTCTTTCAACGCTGTTTGGCGGGGAGCTATTATAACGGAAGTAGGGGACGAGGAGAAAGATTACTTGGCTTCAAATTGTGATCCCATTGATCCACAATGAATTGAATGGTAATTTTGTAAAATGTTTGTAAATCAGCAAATCAAATATATACTGTTTGCTGAGATAGCATTGATTTAATTATTTAACCTCAAAGCGTTAGTTAATTCAATAAAGAAAATTAAAAAATTGTAATAAATAAAGATCGATTATTCAAAGCTAAAATTAATTACTTTAGGCCTAGGGTGCTTCATAAATTTTAAGGTCTGTTTTAGGTTTACCGATTTGAAACGGAAATATTTAGGTATTATTTACTTTCTTAGTATTTATTTAGGTACTTATTTTTATTTTATATATTTTTTTGCAAATAATCATTTACTAAAAAATACTCTTTAAAACTGATTAAAGTAACCAATGTCCCGGTTTTTATTTAATTAATTCTTGTTTATGTATCTAAGTTTAATATTCTATCTACAAAATATGCTAAGTTTTATATATCTTAGATTTCATTCCTGTAGTTATGTTAGTACCTATAATCTCTGAAGCCTATAATAGTAGAACTAGAACCTAGCAGCTGTTGTCTAAACCTAGTAATTGTCGTATTGTTGTAAAAAACAAAGACAACAATTACTATCTCCACAATGAAAAATAGTTACATAGCACCTCCTTAAATATACTGTATATATATTTTGTATTTGTCAAACTTACTAGTTCGATTAAACTAAAAGTACAAATTATGAAGTTAATTTCAAACTAAACTCAATAAAATTAACGTTTTCTCAACATGTGCATTGCTATTTAATGTAAGCTTAATGTGTTAATTACTAAACCTATACATATAAATAAAATTGAAGTGTATGTCTGTGATTTCAAAATATAAGTTTTTTTCTAAGCTCATATAGTTATTCACACGTTACCAAAAACTAAACACACATTTATAAATTATTGGTCTGTTTGTTTGTCCGGGCTAATCTCCAAAATGGTTGAACGATTTTGAAAAAACTTTCATTAACATGTAGTTGACTTTTCAGAGAATATTTTAACCTACTTTTTATTCCAAAAATATTTAAAATTCCTGTAAATTTTTTTATGTTAAAATTATGGAAAAAAATGAGATTTTGTGGACAAATGTGGGATTTTGCGTGTCTATTTCGATCTATGTTTTACATTGTAATTTTATACAGGTCACAGCTACCTACCCCCACCACCCAACTTAGGTCCTAGTGCCTCTGTCCTAATCAATCATCATTTCCGTAAAAAATGTAAAAATTAAGGATTTTGGGGTTTGAATTGTCATTACCATATGACACCGCAGGGGTTGGCGAGCGAAGCGTGCAGGGGCAAAGCCCTTAGACTAAATTAAAAGTGACTTACTAGATTTTGTCAATGGGCAGCAAAACTGACCTACATTCTTTAGACAAAGACCAGTCTATGAACCAATGAAAACAAATTCACCATAGTTTTACTGGCTTAAAACCATTGGAAGCCAACTATTGTCCTGCCAATTGGCACTTTCAACACAGCTCGCTTATCCAATAAATTTACCTTATGTTTGAAAACGATCAGATTTTCCCCTGCATCCAAACACCGCAAACCAAGTACAAATGTTTCATTATAATAACGTTTAGTTTATATTGACACCAGTTAGCATTCCAGTAGCCGATGATTTATTCTCGCTAGATATACATTGATTATTAACTTTGCTTTTAATATAACCTATAAATCTACCGCGTGAAGCCCTACTCGGACAAGTGTTCGCGGTTGTTACAAAAAAAGTTGAAAGACATCTTGTACCTGGGCAATGATTAAGTGCAGAATATACGATTCCTTGTCAAATTGGAGACTTGAAGAAAGATTTATACGAGCTGTAAATCAAGCGGGGATATCACGTACTGGATTTAATGCTCGTTATAGTGCGTACCCGGCTCTGTTTAAAGCAAATAAAACGAAATATTCGATTATCTTGGTTGCACTGGTGTTGTTACTTAGAAAAACGAAAAAGAGGGAAAACAACTCGTCGAAAACTTCTTTAGGCGCACCAAGAACGTTTTGGATGAGGTAAAATATACGATCTCGCGATACGATTTGATTTTGTCGATGATTTCTTCTTCTTTATTGTTTTACACACTTACTAATATAAACCAGAAGTTTAATGTAACAGCTGATCGCAAAAGAAGAAGAATCGACGAAATAAAATAGGCAGTGGTTAAATTCAAAGGCTTAAACTAAATAGCTGTATTGATTTAGACACGTCAAGCTACGGATGAAATGGGCATTGCGCTTACTAATTTTGTAAGTTGTGAATTAGTGTACTTGGTGATACCTCTAAAATGGACATAGTGCTTTCTCGTTTAATTAAATGTATAAACTTGCTAACTTGGTTTTTATGGTAATAAATGTAAATGCATTAACGAAACCTGGGTTGTTCAGTATAGGCTTAACCTAAAATTATATTGTTAAACTTTTAATTCAAATTAGAGCTTTACGTTCTTGATTTCGTCTATGAGTTCTTCTTCATTGGCTTACACACGTACAAATATAAACCAGAACTTTAATGTAAAAGGAGAAGAAATCGACGAAATAAAATAGGAAGTGGTAAATTCAAAGGATTAAACTCAATGGCTGATGGGTTTTGTCACGTCACGCTACTGATGTAATAGACAATGTGCTTCCTCATTTTGTAATTTGATAGTTTACTTTAATTCTTCTGTCCTTATTTCGTAAATTGTGTTAAATTAGTGTACTTAGTGATACCTTTAATATGAACATATCCTTTCTAATTTTTTTAACCTCTAAATTTCCTAACTTCATTGACATGGTAATGAATGTAAATGTATTTGTGTTGGTTCAGTATAGGCCTAAACTAAAATTGAGTTCTTAAACTTTCAA
Organism: Philaenus spumarius; assembly: GCA_018207615.1. Lineage (NCBI taxonomy): Eukaryota > Metazoa > Arthropoda > Insecta > Hemiptera > Aphrophoridae > Philaenus > Philaenus spumarius. The sequence continues at coordinate 524,977 of JAGFPH010000009.1, forward strand.
TAGAAATTAGCTGTTTAAAGTTAACATGTAACTAGAGATACTGTATTAAAATTGTATAATAAAGTAAGCCTTTCTCGAAGATTTTTAAGAATCTTGAGTTGGTTCAATATATAAGTGAAAACATTCAGGAATATAAATTGTTGGTTACATTGGCTTAACCCAATATTTAATCATTATTTTTATCTTGTCCCATTTAAAATTGAAAAAATAACATTAACATGATTGTCTATAGTTTATAGTTTAAGGTTGAAGAGCACTGTGGCGACAAATTCACAATGATTGAATGAAACCCTGAACCACAAATAGAAGGAACAAAAAACAATAACAAAACAATTTAATGAAAAGTTATGCTAAAGCCCTCTGAGGATGATGACTATGTCATTGAAATGTGCATTAGGGTAGAACATTAAACATAACTTTTTATTAAACTATTTTGTTATTGTTTTTGTTCCTTCTATTTTGTGGTTCGGGGTTTCATTCAATCATTGTGGATAATCTTTAGATAAAAAATGTTCAAACTTCGGATTAAAGCAATGTACCCATAGATTTATATTCATGGGAGTTTTTACTTCTGTCGGCAGTCTTACGACTACTTTCTTTTTTGTGTGTTTACCGTTGTTAATTCGAGAATAACTGAAACTATTTGAAAAACTCTTTCACTTGTGGATAATTAAGACAATTCTGAATAACGTTGGCTCACTAGTTCTGTAAGACAATCCGGTATATAGGCGCTGGTATTATTGAAAACTATTGTTATAAGAGTTGCATTTATAAAACAAATTTGAGATAACAGATTTTGCTAACAGAGTATTTGTAAGATTTATAGCGATTTAGAACGGGATCGATATTGGGACTACAAAAGGAGGTAGGAATCTTTCGTCAAAAGATAAATCTGTCTGAATATTGAATCAACGAAAATAATTGTCCTCAAATTGTATACGCAGAGTGAACATTTGGTACTTTGAATAAAATAAAGATGTATGTAATTAGTTTATCCTTTTTAGTTCTACGTAAGCAGATCACAAAATATATCAATTAATACAAGGACTAAATAATTTTAAAATTCAACTAAACGAAACAAACCAATCATAGGAAAATAATTCTAGCATGCCAGTCGTTGATCGAATTTCCAAAACTAAGTTTATATTAATTTATTGGAGTTTCAACCAACTATTTGGGAAATCGGTCTACTCACGAAGGAGTTGCATGCGTGTACGAAATATATCAGTAGAATTTGTTTGTACTTCTGAATCCAGCCCTGGCTTTGCGATTTTCACCTTGACCTTGCGGCCTCAAATCATAGACTGCTTCGCTTCCTTCGCGAGTTTGTATCCCGGTCGTCTCATCAGAAGGCGCCCCTACGGTAAAATCTCCCCCCCCCTATATATATTTATTTGTATAGGCAAAACTCCAAAAATGTTTAACTCTAGTAAGAAAAAGCTCAAGAACGTTTACTTCTCGATTGTATTTATAATTATAAAGATTGTTAATAGATGGCGCCTTTCATTAGGAATCATACGAAATTTTATAGAAAAGCTTTTAATAAATTTTTTAACGAAAACATCAATTTTAAAACTATTTGTCTATTTTTTGTCAGTAGCGGTGAACATAAGCTTTAAAATGATGTTTGAATCATTAATTTTGATGAAAAAATGTGGGAGATTTTGCTGAGCGACAGAAAAAAAACCACTGAAAAATAATACAAGGATTGAGAAATTATTTCTGTTATACGTTAAACATTCCGCTAAATATATAAATTTATTCACTCCACACTATCAGGTCGGGGATTGGCGTGCGAAGCACGCAACATCCCATCTAGTGTATTACAATCTGGAAATACAAAGATGCTCGCACGATTCACAATAGATAACCCGCAATGATACGATGCCCTAGTAAAGCAAACGCCGCAACAATCAAAGCCCCATTCACAAAGCGCATCACGCATGCAGGCCTACTAATTGCAGTAATTACACGTGTACGCAATGCTGTCTCATGTACTATTGTTAAACGCTATTTTTCTGCGTAAACTGTATCGCGTTTCCTGTAGGCCCACAATGAAGTTCTTTCAATTATTGTATGAATGTGTCTTGATTTGCATTTTACCGGTTGCGAAGTATGTTGTGGGATATGTTTATTGAGTACTAGCAGTTATGAACGGAAGAAATATCGAGTAAATATTTATAGTTCACTGGCACGAAAATAGTGACTGTCGTCCAAATCAATCTGTTTCCTATTTAGGCTATTATAATAATTCCGAAATAATTCGACCACGCAGCTGAACCGCTGACGTGAGTTGAGCAAATTTCAAAAATTAAGTTTATAGGCCTATGTTTTATGGTTTCAACTAACAATTTCGGAAATAGGTCTATTCACAACGGTGCTGAATAGCTGCAAAATGCTTCGAACGCTATTCCACATATTGGGAGTATCTTCAATACACAAAGCATTGCGTGCTTCGCACGCCATTCCGCATTTTGGGAGTATCTTTAATACACAATGCATTGCGTCCTTTGCACGCCAACCCCCGTATTGGGAGTATCTTCAATACAAAATGCATTGCTTGCTTCGCATGCCAACCCCACGGTAGAATCCACCACATGGCTTTAAACCGGGTACGTCTAAGGTATTTTACATTTTGGTCGATTTTGGGGGAACCAAGCAAGTTATAAGGTCGCGTAAAAAAACAAAATATTTAGAATAACATTCTACATTTATATTTGTAGAAAAAACTCAAAAACAAATTCATTCTCGTAGGAAAAATCTCAAAAAATTGTTACTTCCGGTCAAAAAACGTGCTTCCGATTGTTGGATTATTTGGCTAACGAACTCGTCCGACCGACGTAGACAACCAACATATGTACCAAATTTGAACCAAATTGGACTTAAAATGCGGCCGCTAGATTGCGAACACCTATATGATTTTTAATGACACCCCAAAACGTGTTCTGGGGACCATGATCGGTGCTCATTTGCTAATCCCGGCCACTGCAATAGCTCATTTTTCCTATGGAAATTCGCTAACAAAGCAGTTTGCAGTTAAACATTTTGGTTTTATTATATAGGCAAGACAACAGGCCTACATACAGTTCATAAACTCTAGCAGTCCAGGTAGAAGCAAAGAAAGTAATTAGAAACGATTCCGATACGAATTGTCAATTAGTATGAACTCTAAACTTAATATACTTTTAAATTGAAGTCACGATCTCCAACCAACAATTTTTCAAATGTCGCCCACCAGAATACGGTTCCAATCACAAAACGCACAGTCACTTAAAGGCGCAGTTGGCTAAAACAGTGTGGGCACGCAAGATTGAAATATCGATTGTAAAATTGTAATGTCGTTTGTCATAATCACGCTGTCGATGTATCGAAACATGTTCCTACAATTAGAATAATGTAGGATTAGGATTACACTTTGAACGCCATCTCGCCTTTAATCTTTACTCGTGTTTTTAGCTCGTTACTTTTCCCGGACAAAGTAATTGGTCCCCCATGTAATGAAGGGATTATTGTCAAAATTTTTGAACGAAATCCGTCTGTGAAGAGTAGTAAATTCGTTGACCCATATCAGTTAAATTATGCGTACGGTAGTTAAGAAACCACCTGGTTCTACAAAAATATTTCCTTGTTCCTAAAGTAAATTAAGCAAACTGTAAAATTACGAGGTCAAATAAACCGGAAAACGATTACGTACAGAAAGTTTATAGTAAATTTCGCAACTAGTGGGAAAAGTGTGATTTTTCAGATGCTAGTCGTTCTCCCAAATGTTGACAAAGAGAACGAGCATCTGAAAAGAACATTTTCACTACTTTGAACACTATTTTTCACGATAATACAGCAAAAAATTATTTGATACAATAGCAAAAAATATGATTATTGACATTTATTTTTCTTCTTACTGACTCAACAGAGTCTTCTTTCCCCGCTAATTTTTCGGACAGCGGGAATCTCGTTAATCTATTCATGAGCGACTGTTTTAAACGAACTTTACCTGCAATAGAAAAGCATCTGACATTCCAGTAGTATCGTGAAAACATTTATTTTAACAACAAAGCACCAACGAGTCATATACTGAATTTCTCGCTTCAGTCGATAAAATTTAAGACTTTGGACAAAGTGTCGTTGGATCAAAACCTGGATTCAAATTATACCGAATCTTAGTTTATAGCTCAATATCAAGGTACAACCGACGCAGATACGACTAAAGTAGACATTGAGAGAGGATACCCGTAGGATGGGTTCTTATAGGACTACGTCAGCGTTGCCGACTTGAGCGGTAGCATATGTTCTTATCGAACTGGGAAAATGTCGGACACGAGCTATCTTGTTACGAAATGGAATGATACAATTCAAACCCAACGATTTTACAATAGAACTTGTAAGCACAACTATGTAATATAGAGTAGGTAGTTACGTAATTTAGAAATTATGTAAATCACAGAGTGACATTTTTAAATAGGCTTAAATCAAAGTATGAATAGACGGGGGAAATTGAGTGGGGGCAAGAGTTTTTAAGTAGGAAAAAAAGATTAGAGAGGAGTTCTTTTGGGGAATGGTTCTTGGGTCTGACGAGGAGTCTTGGCAGATAAGGGTCTTCGGCGTCAGGGAGAGGCCGTTTTTCGTGAGGGGTGTCAGCCTAGATGGACATATAAAGAGGAAGGAGTAAGCAGACAACACCGACCGGATCAACCTGGACAAAATAGAGGTGAGGGCACAATTTTTTTTTAAAGAGGGAAAATTTTTGTATTCAAATTCTGGGTTAGAATCAGTTTGTTTTGGTTTAGGTATTGGGAAATTTGTATATTTTTTAAAGAATTCATATCTGATGAGTAGAAATTTGAACTTAGTTTTGACCGTTGAGTAAAATAAAAGGTTTAGATGGAGGTTTACTGTAACCTCATCACATATTCTAGAATGAAATGTATTTAGTAGAGGAAAAGGTGTAAATATGGGCACCCTCTTTTGTTTTTGACTTAAAGTTACTTTCTTTTGGGAAAAATATAGATTTTTTACATTTATTAACAACTATAAGAAGTTTACTAAATAATAGGAGGTAAAATAATTAGTAGTCTAAATTATTTCAATTTAAAAACGAAGATTTACAAAACCCTTTAAAAACATCACCAGAAAAAATGGGGTGCAAATATGGGCCCTCTCCAAAAAAGTCACACAAAATCGTTTAAAATGGTTTAAAACTGGATAAAACAATACAAACCGATAATGAACAACTTGTATATTTGAGAATTTTAAATGAAATTAAATAAAAAATTATTTACAGAAATCGCAAACATAAATTGCTTTTTCAGCTCCGGCAGAATCTAAGTGTGCCCACAACTCGCACATAACACATTTAACCCACACTTCTCTACTAGTGTCTTTAGAGAACTTTTCTTCCAAAAGATACAATTTGCATCATTCGAGTCTGGTGTAACCCCATCGTTTATATCCATGTCATCATCACTGTCTACAAGGGGAGGGTCACCGGAGTCTGATGAGTCCGATGATGAATCATTTCGTTTGGTGGGTTGAATTTTCTTTTTCCGAGTGTTTTTATTTAGTCTTCCCACCTCTGCCCTCAGGCTTGTCTCTAACGCTGAGAAAATTCAACGATCTCTTCTTGAGGGGACTTTTGTCAAGTGACTTGGTCAACTGATTCTTGTATGGCGTTCCAGTGATGAGGCTGGCACTTGCTGCTTTGCGCCCCCGAGTAGTGGTTCTCTTTTTAATGTTGGGGACAGGAGATATGTCGAACGGTGAAACTGCACTTGAAGTTCCCGGGGAACATTGTGATGTTTCAGCAGCTTCATCAACTGGCATATTTACAGCCTGATGTGCTTGTATATCAGAATAACTCGAAGGAGAGGCAGATGATGTCAATGGACCAGGGAAAGCAAGTGGAGGAGCACGTGATTCTGAAACATTATTTTCCACCATGGAGCAAGTTTTTCCTGCAACCAACTCAGCAGCTATAAAGTCAGCGTCGGTGAAGATGTTGCGGTTCATAGGGTATATCCCAGTTACTTTAAACCCGTTTACAGCTGTCTCAGCCGTTTGGGTATGAAGGTAGGCTTGACCAAAAACCTCCATAACATCGTATGGTGTAAGGGGACGCCCATTCTGTTGCAACCATACTCTGACTCCCTCGCTGTAATACGTTTTTATGGGCCGCATAAAAGTCTTGTCTAAGGGCTGTAATTTGTGGGTGGAATGAGGAGGAAGTGAGATGATAGTCACATTGTTCATTCTGGCCAAGTCAAATAACATCTGGATTACGAACGTGGCTATAATGACCATCCAAGATAAGTATAACAGGCCTTTGCTCAGTAGGACATTTTTTCTCAAAAAAGTGAACGAACCATTCTGTGAACAAATTTGTTTGAGCCCATCCTTCAGGGCAGCCTCCAATTGCACCATCAGGGCAGCCTCTCATTAAAGCATGGGTCATGTTTGTTCTAGGGAAAATTATCATTGGCGGGACATAATGGCCCGAAGCGCTCATGCATGCTATGATTGTGATAGTAGCCCCTCTTTCTGCGGACGTTAAAGCTGCAATTTGTTTTTTCCTTTTCATCCCTATTACTTTGGGAATTCTGCTCTGTACAATGGACAGGCCCGTCTCGTCCACGTTATACACTCGGTCTGCTGGATACGAGTTTTTGTTGAAAGCGTCTGCCAATAGATCGAAGAAAGCTGTCACATTATTTTTATTGAAACCTATAGCTCTAGCATACGATGTTCCACAAGGTTTGCGAATTGACAGCTGATCCTTGTGTCTCTCAAGAAAAAGGTCAGCCCAAGCTCGTCCTGCTTCTCCGTTTTTGAAAGGGGTTGTCAAGCCATTTCCCTGGACAAGTAAATATGCCATTCGTCTAAGGTCCCCTAAAGTGCATCCAAAGAATTTTTGCTCCATCACTAGGAGGTATGAAACAAATTGCTTTTCGAGATCGGAATTTAAGAATGGTTTTCTTCCAAGTCTTGCTTCTTGAACCGCTTGCTCGAGGGTTTGATCAACTTTAAGAAATCTCTGCAGAGTACTACGAGGTACTTCAAACCTTCTTGCGGCACTTTTAACGGAAGCCTCCTTAGCTTTCACAGCTGCGATTGCACGCACCATCTGAGATTTATCCCACTGATTCCTCTTGTTCTTGCATTCATAACGCTTCTTCATCCTCGGCATTCTGAAACAGCAAAAAAAACCTCATTAGCTCAATTTGAAGAAGAAGGTTTCATTTCTAGCTCTTTCTATGTGAATAACCCGATGAATAAGATGTTATATTATGCACATTACCCAATGTATTATAAAATAAAACTAACAGATGCTTTGAGTTACGAAAACTTTAATGGCCTTATAATTATTTATAAAGTTATTATTAGTCTACATTACGACGGTTTTACCCGTTTTTAGCCTCAATGGGATCAGGTCAAAACATCTAAATTGTTTTGTTGCTATGTCAGTTGTGCATATCAAATTCCGAATATCTATTTTCCATTTATTTTGTTTAAGAAAAAGATGGTGCAATTATGGGCACCCTTTAAATGAGGGCCCATATTTACACCAAGAAAGGGTGCCCATATTTACACCAACCCTGCCTAAGCAAGATGGCCACTATCACATGTAACCTAAAGTCGAGCATGACTAAATGAATGCTTCTATAATTAGCTTAAGCTTTTCGGATATCACAGTGAAATTATTTTAAACTAACCATAAATAGATGAAAATAAAATGATTTCACATACCTGTCAAAGTTTTGGAGTCCAGAACAAACACTAATTCGCACAATAACTCACGCTGCTTCCGCACTACTTGAAAGAAAGATGCCAACTGCTCCTAGATATCTTATAACAACAAGTGGCGCCATTTACAGTACCGGCCACCAGTCTGCAGCACCTCATATACCCTCTAGACAGGGGTGCCCATAATTACACCTGTGCCCGTTTTTACACCTTTTCCTCTACAATAAAATAAAATAGATGTCTATACAATCACGAATATAATGTACTAGCTGGCCCGACCCGGCTTTGCACGGATAGACAAATCAAAGTTAAATGTATATATTAACAAAAAATATATTATTTCAATAAATACATTACACTATGTATTTCTTATGGGGATTTTTAGTAACTTTGACCCCCCCCCCCAAACCTCCAATAAAATTTCGATTTTTTTTTTAAACTCTTTCTTAGCGAGCACCTAGGGCCCTAGAGGAACCTTCATAATAAATTTCATTCCAATCCGTTCGGTGTTTCTTTTCAGTTACTTTAACCCCCCAAACCCCCCTAAAATTTTGAGTTTTTTAAAACCCTTTCTTAGCGAGTACCTAGAGCCCTAGAGGAAGCTACATACCCAATTTCATTCCAATCCGTTCGATGGTTTTTTGTAGTAACTTTGACCCCCAAACCTCCTTTAAAATTTCGAATTTTTTGAAAAACTTTCTTAGCGAGCACCTATGGCCCTAGGGGAAGCTACATACCAAATTTCATTCCAATCCGTTCGATGGTTTTAGAGAAATCGTGATTTTGTAACTTTGACCCCCACAAAACCCCCCCTAAAATTTCGAATTTTCGGAAACCCTTTCTTAGTGTGCGTCTAGAGCCTATAAAGAGTATTAGTGCCAAATTTCATGTTTGTAGGCCTCGTGGTTTTGTAGAAACTGTGATGAGTCAATGAGTCAAGGTTATTTGGTTTTTATAAGTAGATGATATAAGTTTGTAACACTCTCTAAAGTTAAAGCCAAGCGAGCAGTCCCTTCGTAATAATCTTTATCCTAAAAAATGTCAGACATGCACTCTTTGTAACATACAAATATCAAGCAGGGGCTCTATCTAACCCAAAACATGTATGTCGAACAGGCGCTCTTCTAAGATAAAAAAACTGACGCACACGAACGCGTCAGGCTTAAGAAATGTCAAACTCGTTCTCTCTGTAGGCCTAAACAGGGCAACAATTGTGGATCAAGAGGAAGACGTGGATACTGAGAGCGACGAGGAAGTGAATGAGGAGCAGAACGAGAGAGTGGAAGAGGAAGAAGAAGATAACAGTGATGATGAGGTTTATGTTAATAAATTGTTGTCTTTTTTTTAAAATAAATGTCAAAATAATAAAAAATTTTATTCAGCACAAATAAATTTTTATAATTTGTTCTCATTATTACTGTAATTTTCAATTAGTAGGTTAGTAAGGGTAATTTTAAGACTTAAAGTTACATTAAACAAACAATTATAACCTCAATTTTATATTTTTTGTCATAAGGTTGAAGTGTTTAAAAAAACAACACATTTTATATTACCAATGCACTTTTCAATAATTTTTAAATACAAAAAAATCGTAGCAATTATTTTTTAATAATTAATTTTTTCAGGGGATGATTTATAAGGGTTGAAGCGTCTTACAAATAATAATTTTATTCAAATAGAATACAATAATTCGAATTTAATATGACGCACTTTTAAACCATTTCAAATTATAATAAATGAAAACTTTCTTGAAAACTAGTTTTGAAAAAAATTATTATCCTCAGGTGATAATTAACAGGGGTTGAACCTTTCTGTTAATCATAAACTTTTTGAGAATGTCAAGAGATGTGCAAATAATTAATTTAAACTATATTTCAACCAATACGTGCAAGAATCTACGATTTTTCAATTTTTTGCAATAAGGGGTAGTTTTCACCATTAAAAAAAAATTAAAAGCAAGGTTCAGCACAAGGTAGATTTTAAAGTAGAGGGTGAGTAGAGCTTAAATCCAAATTTTTACGAAAATAGTTGTTGATTCCCAAAATTGCACGGTTTTACGGTTTTTTACCGCTCATGACTGGACTATAAGAAATATCGCACACGCAATATAAACAAGAAAATTCTATGTGTGGATTCGTATGATACAACTTGTATGTTTGTTCGCTGTATTAATATACACTCAGGCAATTCGACTGATCGGGATTAAATTTATGATATTAGTTAGTTAGCACAAGATGGACCTACGTTGTAAAATTATTTTGATTAATACATTTTAGGGGTTAACATTGACTAATTACCCTAAATCAATACACCTTTATTTATCACGAGAATAGAGAACTTAAATTTGCACAATTGTCTCTTATGTGATACGTAAAAAAAATAGATTTCTCGCATTTTGACCATTTGCGTTTAAGGGATGGAAGGGCTACCAACTCCTAAAACAATAAAGTCATTTTTTTCCTTGAAGCTAGAAAGCTGATATTTCTTACATTTATTTCGTAAATGTTACATAGAAAAAGTAAACCTATCGAATTTCTATCACTACTGTCCAAGGATTAAAATGGTGTAGTCACCCATATATACAATAAATATAAATATAAATATAAATATTTATATACAATAAATATAAATTTTACTGACTTTCTACAATTTATAAAGCTGCAATTTTATACATATTATTCTTAGAATATATACAAAACAGAAAACCCATTTCGATTACTTGAGTTTAAGAGGAACTATGTGGAAACTACCATTCAAAATAAATATAAATTCGTACACTAGAAACCTAACATTTGGCACATATAAATAGGAAAGAAAACCTGAGTGGGAACTCTTGATTGCGTAATAGTTTACAGAGCGATATATGTATACTAGGGGTTCTGCCCCTGGACGCTTCGCGTCCCAACCCCGCCTCGGCCTTCGGCCTCAGATGGCTGCTTCGCTTCGCTCGCAGTTGGAAAATTCGCTAAAGAATCTAGTTAATCCTTGGATCGTTTGTACATAGTTGATCGAAAAAATCGTCTCTGCCCAAAAGGTGTTTCCAAAATTAAAAAATGTTAAATTCTGGCAATTTTCCCAAGAGTTTCTCGTCGAGAGCTTTAATTCAAGTATAAGGTTGATGGGGTTCCGATTACGGGAAGTGCCTAATAATTAATGTCAGTGAATCAGTGAAATCGTCTAGCTTTAAGGACGTTGGGCGGAGCCTCCCTTCTCGGATGAATAGTGGCTAAATGGATGATTGGATCTTAAATCTGATGAAAAATCGTTAGTCTGAAATTAAATTTTCTACAACTTTTGTATTTGACATTTTTTGCTATCTCTTACCGTTTTCTTACAAAACGCGCTCAAAGTAAAAAAATTAAAAATCTTTCCCGCCCAAAAAGTGCTTCCAAAATTAAAAAATGTTAACTTCTGGCAATTTTCCCAAACGTTTCTCGTCGAGAGCTTTAATTCAAGTATAAGGTTGAAGGGAGTCCGATTACGGGAAGTGCCTAATAATTAATGTCAATGAATCAGTGTTACCGTCTAGCTTTATAATAAGTAGATATGTATTCGCACTCTAGCAGCCGCATTTTAAGTCCGAATTGGTCCAAATTTGGTACACATACATGTTGGTTGTCTTCGTCGCTCGGACGAGTTTGCCAAAAAATCCAACAACCGGAAGCACATTTTTTGACCGGAAATAACTATTTGTTTGAGATTTTTCCTACGAGAATGAATGTTTTAGAATTTTCTAAAACCATAAATGTAGGATGTTATTCTGCACATTTTGGTTTTTTACGCGACCTTATAGCTTGCTTGGTTCTCCCAAAATCGATCAAAACGTAAAATACCATAAAAGTACCCGGTTCAAAGCAATTAATTGTGTATTGAAAATACTCCCAATTTGAAGGTTGGCTTGGGAAGCACGCAATGCTTTGTGTATTGCAGATACTCCCAATATGCGGAATAGCGTGCGAAGCATTTTGAAGCTATTCAGTACCGTTGTGAATAGACCTATTTCTTAAATTGTTGGTTGAAACCCTAAAACATAAACTTAATTTTGGAAATATGCTTAACTCACGTCAGCGGATCAGCTGCGTGGTTGAATTATTTGTCTTGTATCCAATCCTAAAATCACTTGGTGATTAGCGCTGTTTCGGGTAACCATGTACCCATCTTCAGACCACACAAAAAATGAAATAATATAAATACATTAGTCATCACACAAAACAAAAATAACAAAAACACGTTACAAAACACATTAAAACACTTTTTTAAAACATTAAAAAAATGGATTAGGACTAATCACACTAACTGGCCGCTGTAAAACGTTTAATGCGACGTGTTTCGTAACGTGTTTTTGTGATTTTTGTTTTGTGTGACGACTTCTAGTGTATTTGACGATCTAATGAAGGGATTTATTTCATTTCTGTATGACCTAAAGATGGGTTCATAGATTACCCGAAATCGCGGTAATCCCAAGTGATTTTAGGATTGGA
>JAGFPH010000009.1:544499-584199 GCA_018207615.1 Philaenus spumarius
AAAGGTATGTACTTTATTATATTAACAAAAACTGTTTTTGTTAACTTTTTAAAACCATAATACAGTGAATAAAGTAACAACACTACAAATTTGTCACACATGAAAAATAAAGTTAATGAAAGATGTTCAATATCAGCTGATACAATATCAATGTCAGAAATTCATGAATTTGACACACAATTTTCAAATAAAAACTTCGTTGAACTAATTTGTAAAAGTGTTTCAAAATACCTGATATAAAAAAATGAAAGTAATTAAACTGAATCATGAATATAATATTGAGATACAAATTGTAAAAATAATAGCGCTATACAAAATCGTAACTCTTCCTCTTAAACGCCCATGTAACCGAAACCATCAATACTTTCGTCCAATCTGACTCCAGCATCAACCCAGTTTCACAAACATACCGAGTAACACTATCGGACTGGAAATCAAATTAGAGAAGATCCCGTCGCCGCATGGGGGCCGCACGCTGCACGTCTCGTCAAAATATTAGCTCCAAGGTCTTCAGTCTAATTTGTCATTTCGGGTCAACGCCGATTAGAAGAGAGAAGGGACAACGTCAAGATAATGTTTCGAGCTGTCAATGGAACGAACTTACACGAAGTGAAGACAAATCGTTCGGGTGGGGCGTTAATAAGGTGTCAGAGATATCGGAGCAACATTTCAAGAAATTTCGATCTTAAAAGATATTCTGCACATATGGCTCACGAAAAGTATAGCGCTCTTGGATCAATAACCAGTATCCAGTATTGCCAAATTGAACGGGTAAGCAGTGGGAGAACGGCTATTCCACTACTAAGCTTTCCCTTGTCCCATATTTATGTATGTAGCCTTACTGGAATGTTAATGATTACAATAGTTATTATTACCTTTTCTTTTGTACATATCGATACTGTCGAACAATCCATTAAACTCCTTAAAACAATCAAACTTCTTGGACCTTTCCATCACAAAGTTAGAACGGAAACACACATTTAACCAACCACACCATTCACGCTTCCTCCAACCACCCCTTTTCTCTCAAATTAGCCGCTTACTACAGCTTCGTACATAGACATATTGAGTATTTCAAGGAACACAGAAGATTTTAAACAATAAATTCGCATAATAAAACCCTTAGGTGCTTCTGACAGTTCCGACACCTCAATTATTGATAACATAATAAAAAACAAACGAAAAAAAGAAAATGCAACAAAGCCAGTCACCTCAAACCAAAATAAATGCCACAGACTATAACAACCCTTAGACCACTCAGCACACAACATATTCCATAAGCAAGGCTACCACCTAGCTTACAGAACAGTTTAGAAAAAATGTTAGAAAAAAAAAATTCAAATAAAGCAGCAGTGTAGCTATCGAATATCATGCGTGATTGCCTAAACAAATTTATAGGGCAAACCGGTCCTGCTTCAAGGAGCACATCCCTCTTCTAAATTAACTACCACCAAGAAAAAAATTAGTTATTATTATCATTATTAGCTAAACGAGAATTTTTAGAAAGATGCGGTTTTTGCTTATGGTACGGACCATTAAGGGCTACAAATAAGCAAAATTTTATCAAAATCGTTAGAGTAGTTTTTTAATAAAAAAATTATAACTGATATTTTGGGGTTTTTGTCAAAAAGGGGGTTGTTTTTCAAAATTTTACAAACCCGTTTTCGTGCAGGCCTACTTGACATGTCTGGTGCAAATTTGTTTGAAATCGAACGAACAGTTTTCGCTCTATAGCTTTGTATACATACTTACAGACATACAGACAGACATTGTGTAAAAAACACTTTGGACTCAGGGGGTCTCAAAACGGATATTTCCACAAAAATCTCAACATCGATTTTTTTTTGCGATCACTATACTTTCTCTACACTATAATATAGTGAGAAAGTAATACGATTGCAAAACATCTAATTGATACCAATACAAGTATAGCCTACGGATATTGACAAAAATCTAAAAATTTTACATCACTGCAAAAAAGGTCCTTCAATGATTGCAATAGAAGAGTTCCATACGTACAAATTACAAAAATCAATCCCGACCATCTACTTAACAATCAATTATAATTCCATTCCCACACCACCTTTGATTTAATTAATCACATAGATATCAAAATCCAGCACATAACAATGTAAAGACTAAGAATTAAAAAATAATTTTAAAAAACCCCTCTCTCAATACCGGAGACCCTTATCTAGTGACCAGCTAAATTAATCAATTGACAATCGAGCCTTAACGAGAACGGCCACCACAAACGCGTCTAATTTATTGCATTTTAAGTGTGTCCTAGTTTTTATTGTGTCTAAGTGTTTGTTTAATAGCTCATATGTATTTTTGATAATGTTAGATAAATAGTCGAAACGCGTCGTGTAAAAAAGAAGAAACGACAATATAAAATTAATAAGGGTTGTTCGACAGCATCGCCATAAAATAAGAAGGTAAATTATAACTATTGCTTTCTCTTGTCCTTACTTCAGATAAATTACATTATCCACGTATCTAAAACTATAATACAAAACATCTAACGCATTTGAGAAAATAACAAGTGTACAATGTTGCCGCCAAATTTAAAGTATAGATACCGGGAGAGCGGTTAGTCAACAGTAAGTAGAATTACTGCCTTTCATCCTTGTCATTACTTCAGATAAATTAGGCCTACATTTCACACAAATGTAAATCTATAATTTAAAAAATTTAACGCATTTGAGTAAATGACTATTGTGTACATTGTTGCCAAATTTAACGGATAGATACCGGGAGAACGGCTATTCAGCAGTAAGCTCGTGATTGTAAGCTTTAAGGCCCGCTCACGGGGCGAGAAGAAATCGAAGCGAGAGAGACTTGAACTCGAAGCGGTACTACGTACGTCATGCGTCTTATGCGATATGTTCTCCGTTCACGGGGCGATTATTTTCGCAGTCATGCACCAAGAAGGTACAAAACTTTCGTTTTCAAAAGTTTTTAAAATGAGCAGTTTATGAGGAAGATAATATTATGTTTTATTGGTACCGATCGACGGATGAAAAGAAGGAAAAGAAGAGTAAAATAATTGCAAAAGAGCGACGTAACATTTTTTACATGCTATAGAATGGCCTATATTTACAACTTTCTACTGTTTTAAATTTTATTTTACTACTATCGAATTCGTTTAGAAAAAAAAATGTAATTGTGTGCTTAAGATCACACTTGAGAAGTGCCTAACACTTGTCCTTACTTGAGATAAATTAAACGGAAATATTATAATTATTGACACACTCTTAATTAAAAATGTACCAGGTTAAAATTTGACCTTATATATAATGCGCTAATAAAAAGTAATAACAAAGTAGCAATAATATAATGCAATAATATATTTTATAGCTGCTTTCAACAGCATTAACACCAAAAATAAAAAAATATAATAAACACATGCGTATGTTAACATATTTGTTTTGCATATACAACATCTTTATTTTTTATAAAAACCCTAGTAATTTATAGACATGGTTGTATTGACTTGGTTTTATGTTCAATCGATATTTCGTAAAAAAATACATAGAAAAGGTACAGCACTTGAATAGGAATCTGATTTGAAGTTTCGCCTAAAATCTCGCCCACTTAACCTAAATTGAGGAAGTGTACAACATTGAGTCGGGTACTTTTTAGGTAAATTAGTTCAAAGAAAAATACTAAATGTACTGGATTAAACGTTGTCTCAACAATTATTTTTTACCGATGCTTTTCGGAGGTACTTCGACTTCTAGCTAATGCTGATTTTGAACAACTTGGAAATAAATATCGTTTTCGTATACGTGTTTTAAAATACAAGTTAAATAATTCACTTTAAAGTTAGGCCTAGACTAGAGTGTAACATTGCGTTAAATGAAATCATATTGGCGTGAGAAGCACGCATGGGCCCATCTAGTTAATATAGATTAACAATAGGTTAACTATCTTTGGTCTATAAGTTGATTATAACTGACCTTAATTCTTAAACAAACCTACCTAGAATCAATTCATTCATTAATTAGATGTACCTACTTTTTGGCTAAAACCTAGTTTAAAATTCTTTCACAGATAATCATCACATTAGTAAACTTTAGACCAAACCTAATAAATGTGTTGTGTTGTTGAATCGAATTTGTTTAACTGATAAATATAAAACTTGGTACTAAACGATCTATGTAAATCCTAGGCCTAGTTTGGTAAAAATTTACTTTAACTTGTCAATCGATTTCAAAGGGAATTTGATATAATATGAAAGAACACATCTGACTGATTGTAAAAACAACAAACATTTTCTTGGGAAATAATATTTATAAGAGTTATGAAAGAAATACAAGTTGAAATTATATAGGTTAAGTTTCAACTTTTCCGCAATATTTCACGTAATTATAAGAAAATAAATCACTTAACATACACCAAACACGTAAGAATTAAATAAAGTAAACAATATTAATCCCAAAAGTACACACAAAGCAATAAAATTAGAAAATAATGTAACAAAACGTAAATTACACAAACAATAACATCGTACCTTTAAGAACAATAGAAACTACACTATAACTGCGTAATTGAAATAGAATTTCATCAACGTTGCCAAATCGAACAATAGGTTATTGTACTGAATAGGGTGTGTATAAATCTGTATCTGTACGTTATTATCACATTATATAATAATTTTTTTTAAACCTAAAAGGTACTAACCTATATTATTTAGTCACAGTGTGTTTACTTCTAACTTCATCTGGCCGATAACAGTATGATTATAATATTTCGTCGTTATTATCACATTATATAATGAAAATTTTAAAAAAACCTAAAAGGTACTTACCTATACTATTTAGTCACAGTATGTTTACTTTTAACTTAATCTGGCCGATAACAGTATGATTATAATATTTCGTCGTTATTATCACATTATATAATTAAAATTTAAAAAAATCTAAAAGGTACTAACCTGTACTATTTAGTCACAAGTATGTTTACTTAGTTGCCTAAAAACTGTTCGTTTCTACACAAAAAAGAACAAGACAAATCCGGCAACGCTGAGAGAACGCTGAGAAAAACATGTCGGCACTTTACAATGTAAATTCCCATTACGAACTTTTGATTTGAAAGTTTTTATATCGTACGTGTTGAAGATGGTTAAATATTGCTTTCCCGGCATCAGTGAAGTGTATAAATACTATATTTATTAAGAAAAAAGTTCAGGTTTGTGTATTTATAGTAGTTTTGATTGACAAGTTAAAGTAAACAAATACCACTAGTTTAATATATTTTAACTCTGAAGTGGAGTTATTAGTTTCTTCCTGAAATGTAGCCACAACTCACTAATAATGTATCAAAGATGACAAATAGCCTAGTTCTACTTACCAAAGTTCAGATTTTATTTAGAATTAACAGGTTTAAAATACAAATCACACGACACACTGTTACAAACTTACGTATTTACGTAAATAATAAACCGATACAGTACAACACAAATTAAAGAAACCTGACCTCAAAATACGACTTCGAGTATCAATACCGACTGAATCAGATATCCCATTGTTGATGCGTAGCGGTTGAACAAGAACCAGCTGATCGTTTAAATCGAAGCTATTCAGATAAGCAATTTACAAGGCAGTGTCTGATCAATGTAAACGATGAATCATTTATTTTATAAACTGTAAGTTCACCTATTTATTAGCTGACAGTCAAACAAATATTTTAGGTTATGTAGACGAAGTACAAATGTTCCAACAGTTTAATTTAAACTCTCGTCCGCGTGCAGTGGCAGTTCACAAACATTTTACTAACTTTGTTTACTCTCAATCAATTATATAGTAATAAATATTAAGAAACGTCAAAATTAAATTAATATTTCACGGGGTAGGCCACATAGAGAATGAACAGGCTTACATTTTCTATTCCCAAAGTGTTGTTGTTTCATTTTGTGTTTTAAATAGTAGAAATCAAAGTGTATAATTTTCTGGATGTTATATTTATATAGAAGAAACTATTGTTCGCACCATAATGTTAAAGGTACCTGTTTAAATTTGTATTTTTGTTAAGCTTGTTACATTGTATTCTGAAAATTTATAAATCGTTATTTTTCTAAATACATTATGAAGGTGTGTATTTGTTACTTTCAAATGTCTAACGAACATTATTAGTGAATTTCCATAGGAAAGATGAGCTATTGCAGTGATACCTTATGTCAGGAGTACTTAATGAGCACCGATCATACTCCCCAGAACACGTTTTGAGGTGTCATTAAAAGTTGTATGGTGTATGTAGTGTTCGGAAACATTTTACGTTCGACTAGGCCTTAATGAAGCTTTTTGGGTTTTAAATAAATATATGAGATTATTCCGCACATTTGGCTTTTTTACATGATCTTATAGCTCGTCTGGTTAAAACAAAATCGATCAAAACCTAAAATAGCGTTAAAGTACCTGCTACTTGGTATACGCTAGTTTGACCGCTGCGAGTGAAGCAAATCATTCCAAAATAATATTCCACAAGGTCGAGGTGCAAACTCCCACATCGGGGTTTTCCGCTGCGAGTGGAACGAAACAGCGCGTGAGTCGGGGCTGGAGGCTGAGGTGCAAACATATTCTACTAATATATTTTTATATTATTTCGTAAACTGTACCTTCGTGAGTAGATCAAGTTCCTAAATAGTTGGTTGAAACCAAAAAACATATAAACTTAATTTTGGAAATTCTATGATACATTTTAGGGTTGTTGTTGGAACTTTGAAATTTGTTGTGCAGGAAGTATTTTTGTATAGAATTTCATATTTCATACGTGGGGTCCAAAATGTTAAGTTCTTGGACAAGTTTTGGAATATTTTTGTAGAAGTTATTTAAAATCATTTGGGTTATGACAGTTATTTATTTTGTATAGGGCTTTGGTAATAAAACCAAATACACGTATATTTGCATAAAAGCGATATGTATATGCACACGCACTATGGTAGACCACTGAGTGCCTTGCAGCCAACGTTCATATACACAGTTAATCATTTCTTTACTAGTCTGTGGGGAGGTTGTGTTTGAAAACTTAACAGATTTATTATTTAAACAAATAGAAAGAGATAAACAAAATCTGATTTCAGACATTTATTCACTGTCAGGGGAACCTAGAAGACCTACTTACAAACTCCCAAAACCCCGCCCATAACTCTCATACTACCGCCAATTCAAAAATTTTAAATGGACTCATATGACTTGTGATACATCAAATTGAAGCGCTTTAAAACCATGAATTTCTTTGCTAAGAAAATAAAAATCAGTTATGCATTCGTTCGCTACGCTCAAAAATGTTATTTTGTAAGTTATTTCTATAATTTTATATTATTTAAAAGATGGGAAGAGATGTGCAAAATCTGATCTAGGGACACCTTAGAAAACCTATTTACAAGTATCCAAAACCCCATTTCCCCTCCTACCCCTCAAACTCTAAAAGTTTTAATGGACACATATGACTTGCGATAGATCAAATTGAAGGCTTTAAAAAACAATGAATTTCCGTGGAAATTAAATAAAAATAAGCTAAAGCATTCGTTTGCTACGCTCAAAAATGTTATTTTGTAAGTTATTTCTATAATTTTATATTATTTAAAAGATGGGAAAAGATGTGCAAAATCTGATCTAGGGACACCTTAGAAAACCTATTTACAAGTATCCAAAACCCCATTTCCCCTCCTACCCCTCAAACTCTAAAAGTTGTAATGGACACATATGACTTGCGATACATCAAATTGAAGGCTTTAAAAAACCATGAATTTCCGTGGAAATTAAATAAAAATAAGCTAAAGCATTCGTTCGCTACGCTCAAAAATGTTATTTCGAAATTATTTTCTAGAATTTCATAAAGACAGGTTATCGCACTATGAAAATAATAATTTATTACAAAGATCAATACGTATTTATAATTGGAAAAAATTGAAATCATAAAATAAACAAGAGCCGAGGAACTCGTTATCTTAAGCGTTAGCTGGTTTATTAAATATTTTATGTCTCTTGCGAGTTTTTCGTCAATTCGAAGACCTAGTTTCGAAAAAAAATAACTTGTTCCAATAATCCGTTGCAAAATGGCTGCCGTTTAAACATTTCAAATAAAAACAACTGAAAAACATCACGATTACTTTTTTGTAGCTTGTTTAGCTTTAGTTTCCTATCGAATGTTGTACTGTCAAAATTATCGAACAAAGGTTAACACAGAAACAGCGTCTGACTTAAATAATGTATCTAGCAAATTAATTATTACCTATACTTTGTTGAACCCGTCAAACTAATGGACGCTGTTTAAATGAAAATTTATACAGAGTTCTGAGTCTACATCAAATTGTGCAGGGTGTTTGAAAAGTCATGAAACGGCTTACTGTCTCAAAATTTACGAGTCTTATGAGATAGAAATAAATGCAGTTATTTAGAGCCATAAAACAACCATTTTTCGGTGAGTTTGACATTTTTGTCCGCCATCTTGGATCCGCTATATTGCAATGAACTTAATTTTTAAATAGGAAGGTAGTCGTGTTATATATAATTTTTTAATGTAAAATTTGACGAAAAAACGAGGGTCAAATCAGTTTTTGAATTAATAAATCCGTTATTAAGTTATCGTCAGTCAAATGAGCGAAAACGCAAAATCGATGGTCAAATTAATCAAAGAAAAAACGCATCGCATATTGCTATAATTCTTTTACAACTTTCCTTTTAAAATGTGATTAAAAAATACTAATTGTAATTAACGCCCTTAACTTTGTTAATTCACATGATTAGAGCAATGAAATAACTTAGAAAAAAAAGCATCCTCAGACTGAAAAACAAGTTCGCAAGACAACAAATGTAAGATGATTTATTTTCTCAAATAATTTATTTAAATTCAAAACAGTTATCAAGAAAAATTAAATTACTAATTAGAAGAAATTAACTTATTTCAAGTGAAATCACTTTTACACTGAATCAGCTATAAGATAACAATAACTACTAAATATTCTACAATAACTGCTTAAATCTCCATTTACTGTTTGACAGTGCGAGAATCTAACGTTTTTTTTCTTGGTTTAACTTCCTGCTGTTTTGCACTTAAGGCTAATGAAGACGGGACCAACAGTTTTACGTTGAATCCGAACCACAGCCAACGATGTCTGTTAAGAAACCATTTAGAAAATTATTCGGGGTCAATGGGAATTGAACCCGGAACTTTTCCATTGATGGTTGCCATGACGATTGATAAAGCATTGACGCCTTAACAACCACAGCCATCGTGGCCACTATAAGAGAATCTAACGTTTACTACATCTCTTTCAAAATATCTACAATAAACGGTACCAAATAACTGCCAAATACTTTCTCCCAGTTGAAACTCTATACCATCCCAAGAGTAGCAAAGGAGGTGGTTATTTAGAATTGTAAAAGTAGGAAAAAGTTACCATGGAAAATATTAGATGCATGTAACACATCCATATTATATTATTATTATTATTTAAACTATTCGATCGATTTCGAACAAATTTGCACCAAACATTTCAATTAGGACTGAATAGATGCACGAAAAAAGGTTTTGAAAATTTTTGAAAAACAACCCCCTTTTTGGCCAAAAACCCCCAAAAATCAGTTATTATTATTACCTAAACGAGAATTTTTAGAAAGATGCGGTTTTTTGCATATAGTAGGGTACAATAAGGGCTACAAATAAGCCAAATTTTATCAAAATCGTTAGAGTCGTTTTTGATAAATTTTTGATTTTCTCGTTTTTTTGCCATTTTTGGGGGAAAAACCCCTTAAAAATCAAAAATTTGAAAGAATGAAAAAACCCCTGGAGATATTTCAGAACTACAACTGCATACCAAATTTCATCAAAATCGCACCGTTGGTATGGTCTCCAGCTCTGTACACATCCTAACAAACACACGGACACGCGGACAGACATCACTAAAAAAAACCCTTTTTTATGTTCAGGGAGCACCAAAACAGATAATTCCACTACAAATTCAAATTCGAAAATTTGGACGAAAACAATAGTCTACTTTCTCCATATACTACGTATAGGGTGGAGAAAGTAAAAATTGCAAACTCACCAAAAAGTGGTTCTTTTATGGCTGTGAATAACTGCATGTAGTTCTATCTCATAAGACTCGAAAGTTTTGAAATATTAAGCTGTTTCCATACTTTTCAAATACTCTGTGTAAGATATTGAACCCTAGGCGGAGTCGGTGGCCTGTTAATTTATCCTAAATAATATACAGAGTGGCTGGAAATAAGCGTTAAAAACGTTTTGGTGATAAACTACTCGGTACTGGTGATGCCAAAGTGCATATGCAAAATTGTTTTACTACAATGCTCTTGGATTAATAAATATTTTAAGATTTATTTAACAAATCTATACTTGCGCACGTACAACTGCAAATTCTTGATTAAGCACGCATCTTTTGTTCAGTTTAACACCATTTTCAAAATCTGCATACAATATACAACAAGAATAACTCCAAACAATTTTGGTGTAGTAAAATGTTAACTATTAAAAGTTATTGCTGAAATTTAAAATTTGAAATCATCGTACAAAAGTTAAGAACATACAAAATTGTATAGTTTAGAAGGTGCCAAATGTAATTATAACTTCATGGTCAATGAGCTTTCAAATAATGTAATACAACCTTCCGTTTGAACCGCTTTTAAAAGCATATTTACAACTTGAATACGAAAGAACAAAATACTGTTCGGTATATTGGGATTAAATTCACAAACCAGCCCAATTATTCAACTCGTTCTCTTTATTAATTTTTGGAACCAGTTTCTAACAAGCGTCGGTGAAGTCATTGCAATCAGGATACCAAGTGTGATATACTCTCTGAACGGTTAACCATTCACGTTGCAAAACCCCATAAGCACAATGTGTTTTCATCACACTGTATTGAAAAAAGTCACTTTCAATGTTAGCTGTGAGTAATGAAAATAGCGTTTTTTCGGTCTAAATCATCAAAATCAGCTGAAGATTTTTGCCGATCTCTAAATTAGTTTAAATTGTAACTCCAAAAGCGCTATACATAATAATAGTAATTTGAATTGTCGTCTTATTAATTTATTAGATACTAAGGCCATCCCCCGATGGAACCTTTTAAAAACATATGCTATATTCTACTTATATTATAGTTGTATGATTAATAATAACCTCAAAACTAAGATGGTAAATATTGTTAAATGTTAAAATCAAATTATTTCTTATATTTCATTACAGCAGTTATAAAGGTTAAAAGAACCAGTAAGGCTCAGGTCTACACTTAATCAAAAATTTAGAAATACAAATAATTATTTCATATTTTGAAATCAGCTGTTAGTATACGTTACTCACTATCAGTTACCGTATATTATCATTAAATAGGACTACTTTTAAATTATAATATGTCTTATTTATTTTTATTATGATGTAATATAGTTTTTTCTTATTTTTAAATTCCATAACGCAAGTTTTTATTGGTTTCTGTGTGTTGAAACATGTGTTGGTTCAGTCTAGGCCTAACTTAAAATATTACTTTGTACTAAGCTGGACATCCCAATCATTAGTTTTATCTATTATTTTATTCAATTGTTTGCTATGGTAATGAATGTAAATTCACCCAAGAAAATAATGTGTTGGTTTATCAGTCTAGGCCTAACCTAAAATTATGTTTAATTTATTTTACCTGCCTCGACGGCAACATACACACATAATTTATGTTTTTGTGCACATTTTTGAACAGTACGTTTTAAATGAAATAGGTTTCTTATAGATAGTGTGTGTTGTTTTTACTTCAACTGATGGCTGTGTTCACAAAAACCTATCTTAAAAGTTAGAAATCCAAATAATTATTTTAAGTTTGAAATCAGCTGATAATGGAAATATTATAGGTGACAGCTGACTACTGTTATTATTATAGTTAATAAACATAAGTAATGGCGCTTACATTTTTGTTAAATATTGAGTACATTTTTTGTTGTTTTTATGTTCAATAGATGCTGCAGTTTTTCAAAAAATATATAAAATTCTTAATTCTAAGAATTTATATATTAAGAAACGATCATTTATTTTGAAAAAAATATTAAATTCGTTATTAATATTATTAATCACAGCGTAAGGAAAAGTATCTTTCATCACAAGGATCAAAAGTGGCTTTTCGATCCTCGCTCATTTTCAGTTAAACTTGAGCTCGTGTCGAAAGCGTCACTTTCGGTCCTAGTGATAAAATATATACTATTCTGCATATACCTGATTTGTAAAAGACACGGTTGTTACTTTCACTACCTAATAGCTACTGACCACACTAATCTTGTGTTTGTGGAAAGGTATTGATATTTTGTTTTAAACAAGAATAACCATTAAATTTTGCAAAAAATGTAATAAATTTGTAATTTATGTTTACAAATTTTAACTTTGAGTGATAAATGTTTATATTTAACTCTAGGGGAGACTCTGAGTGCTCTGCACGCCAGCCCCATTGGACCCTTATATACACTTATGTTAAGTTTTCTTTACAATAAAGGTTAGGATTAATAATAATCTCAAAGCTAATATGGTAAATAATATTAAATAATCTCTAGCTTTAAGGGAAGTATAATAATTTATTGTTATTGTTTTAGGGGTTATCACATTCTCACCCCTTAGTAGCACACTACAAATTGCAATTATGATTTACATTTTGTGTATATCTTGTAATAAACAAATGTACAAATTTCCAGCTGTCTAGCTTTAAGGGAAGTATAATAATTAATATTTATTGTTTTAGGGGTTGTTACTGAATTTTCAACCATTTATAGAACGTGAAAAAATGTAAATTTGGTTTATTTTTTACGTGTATATTGTAAGAAATAAAGGTACAAATTTCCAGCTCTCTAGCTTTAAGGGAAGTATAATAATTAATAATTGATTGTTATTGTTTCAGGAGTTATCACATTCTCACCCCTTAGTACCACGCTACAAAATGTAACTATGGTTTACATTTTGTGTATATCTTGTAAGAAACAAATGTACAAATTTCCAGCTCTCTAGCTTTAAGGGAAGTATAATAATTAATTGTTATTGTTTCAAGGGTTGTTATCACATTCTCACCCCTTAGTAGAACGCTAAAAACTGTAATTATGGTTTACATTTTGTGCATATCTAGTAAGGCAAAAATGTATCAATTTTCAGTTCTTTATTTTTAACGGAAGTATAATAATAAATATGTATTGTTTTAAGGGTTGCTTCAACCCTTAAATCAAAATGATGTAGGCCTATAGCTTATGTCTCATTCCAGGTCATGATCTATATGTGTGCCAAATTTCATACAAATTCATCCAGAACTTTTCCGTGATTGACAGTCAAACATCCAAACATCTAAACATCCAAACAAACAAACATCCAAACAAACAAACATACAAACTTTCACATTTAAATAAATAATATTAGTAGGATAGGATAGTAGGATAGGATAATGTTAAATGTCCAAACCAAATTATTTCGAATATTTTATAACATTAGTTCTGCTATAATAAAGGTTAAAAAAATCAGCAATTCTCAGGTCTACACTTAAACAAAACTCTAATTAAAAGTTAGAAACATAAATAATTGTTTCAAATTTTGAAATCAGCTGTTAATGGAAATGTTATACCAAACAGCTGATTACTGTTTTTATTATAGTCAATAAACATATTTAACGGCGCTCACATTTTTGTTAAATATTTAGTATAATTTTTGTAGTATTTATGTTCAATAGATGCTGCTGTTTAAAAAGAAAAGTATACAAAACCCTGCTTGAATTCAAATGTAATGTTTTGTAAAACTTAATCGGTGAATGTTAATGTTTTGTGTGATGTTAATCGGTGAATAACTTTCGGAGATTTGAGATTTTGAACAAACGAATATTTATATTTTTATTTATATGGATTAAAATAATTTAAATTATTTTAAGTCATTCTTGTTGGACATTGTATGTAGATTCTGAAAATGGCGTTAAACTTAACAATACAAGCATGCAAAGTCATGAGTTATTTGAGCAATTTTACTTGCTCAAGTTCCGATTTATTAAACAAATCATAAAATATTTATCTCCGAGCATGTTAGAAAACAAATATTTATTATAGGCTACACAAGTTGTCACTAGTAGGGAGTATTTTACCTCCTAAAAGTGTTTAAAACTTACCACGAGCCACTCTGTATATTTCTGTTTAAATTTAACAAATTAATCAAAACCCGGTAACTCTCTCTTTAAGTTTCTTATTTTGTGACAGACGAAGTCGGGTATTACGACTATCATATTGGAGAAACTTGAAGCAGTGATTTCTCATCCGCCGGAGGTGAGGTGACCAAAGTAAGAGTACCTCATTGTGTTTCCAAGTTCACAAAATACACGACTCCCATTGACCGGCACGGCCTATACACTTTACAGAAGGTTGCATAAACTGGAATGTGTCGTGCTTTATACTCTAAACGTTGCGGGGGCTTAGTCTCACGGCCGTCATGACCTGTGCGGTTACACGGGGACACGCCCCCCGAAGCACGCGGTAGTCGTCCAAAGTGTTGAGAATCAGAACGTCTTTCTATTTCATCCAAGGTTTGTAACTTTTACAACGGATACTTTCCATTTATCGATTTAGTTTTATTATTCGTCGAACAGTGGTCGAGGTATTCCACCGCCTTTGGAACATTATATTTATTATTGTTAAACATTAAGATAGCGTCATCACTTTCCAGTCAAAACAGTCAATACTATTAACGCGGGTTTCACAAAATCATTTAATATTCAAACGCGTTTCTACGACCAAGTCGTCATCATCAGTGATGATTACAGTTACAAACTTAATAATTCGATCACGCAGCTGAACCGTTGACGTGAGTTGAGCGAATTTCCAAAAGTAAGTTTATATATTTTTGTTTTCAACTATTTGGGAAATTGGTCTATTGACGAA
The DNA here is from genome assembly GCA_018207615.1 of Philaenus spumarius. Classification (NCBI taxonomy): domain Eukaryota; kingdom Metazoa; phylum Arthropoda; class Insecta; order Hemiptera; family Aphrophoridae; genus Philaenus; species Philaenus spumarius. The sequence goes on from JAGFPH010000009.1 coordinate 559,397, forward strand.
GGCGTTGAATATCTGTTTGCGTGTACGAAGTAAATCAGCAGAATTTGTTTGCACGTGAGTCCCTAGCTCCTTTGCGAGTTTGCATTTCGTTCTTGTGACCTCAGATTATGGACTGCTTCGCTCGCAGTGGTCAAGCTCACTTTGTATGGTAATTTAGGGTACTTTTATAGTATTTTATGTTTTGCTAGATTTTGAGGGAACCAGACAAAATTTGGAGAGGAGATTGTGTAAAAGAAAAATGTGCAGAATATTCTCCTACATTTATTTTTTTTAGATTAAAGCCCCAAAAAGTTTTATTCTAGTAAGAAGAATATCAAAAAAATGTTACTACCGTTAAAAACGATCTTCAGATTGTTGGATTTTTACAAAATACCAACGTGTGTACCAAATTTGGACAAATCGGGCGGAAAATGCTGCCGTTACAATTCGAACACATATAAAACATTTTCGGGGTTTTAAATTTTCCAAAAAAATACGGAAGCACGTTTTTTGAGCAGAAGTAAATTATCATTTTGAGATTTTTCGTACTAAAACGAAACGTTTTTTGGGGTTTATATGCAAAAATAAATGTAGATCATTCTACACATTTTGTTTTTTCACACGACCTTATAGGCTGTCCACTACTCCCAAAATCGATCGAACCATAAAATACTATAAACGTGACCGGTTGAAAGCTACGTGGGAATTTTACCGTGGGGACAGCTCCGGTCCGAGGGTATCTGATGCAGCCTCTGCGGGATGCTTGTCCGTGCGAGCGAAGCAAAGCAGTCCATAATTAGGTTGAGGTGCAAACTCGCCGCTGCGAGCGGAACGAAGCCGCGCGTGAGCGGAGACCGAGTTGCAAACAAATTCTACTGATATTTTTCGTACACGCAGCAGCCTTCTTGAGGAGACCAATTTCCCAAATGGTTGGTTGACACACTAAAACATAGGCTATAAACTTAGTTTTAGAAATTCGTTCAACTCACGTCAGCGGTCCAGCTGCTTGATCGAATTTCCTTCAGGCAGTGGATGACTGCTTACGGTTTTCGGCCTAAAAACAGTTTGTTTTCTTTAATAAACACAACCGTTTACCGCTAAAGCTTCTCTCGCCATTTCAACTTTAAATGTCGTTATGGTTTAGGGAGCATATTTTGTAAAATTACGGGCAAATTTTGTAAATTTCAATACACCTCAATACCACAAACATTTTAAGGCAAGAGTGAGGGGAGGTCCGCATAGAAGTAAGCTCAAGTAGAACTCCGGTTATCCGAAATCGGGTTAACCGAAACTCCCTTTGTCCTCAAAGCCTTCCTTATAACTGTACTGTATAACTACTGATTGGTAATCTTTAAAGATACTTGTTTTGTCCAGATTATCTATTGTATTAACTAGTTTTAGTACTGCGTTGGAAATAACTGTTGCACTTTTGACTTATGTGTGTTACAGTCGCTTAATTTAGGGCCTACTAGCATTAATTGAATGTTCCTGTTTTCCAGACGAAGATGACCGCTTAAGTTTCCCGCCTTTAAAACAAACAATTCATCCAGTGTATAAAATTTCCCCCAGTTCTCACCCAACTCATTCGATCCAAACACCACTCGAGGAATGTTATTACTGGGCAATCCTGATTTAACGAGTTTGAGCTAATTCTGTGTTGATGAGGTCGCGTTAAACCGGCGACACGTTTGTCACCTGCCCGAATAGTCACGATCTAGCTGTGGGAGGGGTATTTTTAGTTCCCCGCTGTGTGGACGACGTCATCAAACGTAATCGTTTGGTTTCTCTATTTTCGATTTATCTGGTGTTGTTACGTTGGCAATTGTCGCACTTGTACACAGGGTGGCTGTAAAGTACGAGCCTATCAGATTCTATACTATACAGGGTGACTATTTTAAGTGTGCCACCATTTGAAAGCAGGTTTTCAAAGTGACCTCCATCTTTATAAATACATGCGTACGCACATAAATACATCTTCTACACAATACACAGTGGTTGCGTTAGCAATTTTTTAACAGAATTAAGTACGTTTTTTGTATAAAATAAAATATTTATGAAATTGCAACAGCTTTTTAACATTCCATTGTAAAACATATTGCACTTTGAGTTAAATTTTATTGTTTGCAAATTGAAAATAAGCCTCTTTAATAACTGTTGAAATTAGAGTTTCTGAAACTTTTTCAGCTCTCCTAGCGGCTAAACGGTTAAGTTTATAAAAAAAACACCAAAAATAAAAACGTCTTAAAATTACATGTAAAATCTAAATCCGTCATAAAAAATGGGGGTTTCCATAAGAAATTCGAAAATTGGCCGCCATATTGGAAAATGGCGACATATTTTCGAAATTTCAAATTCATATCTTTAATGACCACTAAAACGTTTCCTGTAAATCTTGCCGCTTCTGATATACCAAAGGTGGCACACTTAAAATAGTCACCCTGTATATTTAAAGGGGAAACGTTTGCATGTTTAACTATTTAACATTTAATTTAAAAAATACTTATTACATATTGATGAATTTTTACCGACATTTTAGTAGAATTAGAACTAAAAAAAATCCTCTTTAATCCTCACATTGGCTAAACCTATAAAGATGTAGCGATAACGGTATGTCTAAGTGAAAGAAATGTTATCTAAATGTTATGTTGCTTTTGTCTATCTAGTATTTTTACAATAACCCTTTTCATCTTACTACTACTCAATAGATGTTACAGCTAATTATGTCCTGCACACTTGCTGAACTAATAAAGAGAAATAATAATTCGACCACGCAGCTGAACCGCAGCAAATTTCCAAAATCAAGTTTCTAGGCCTATGTTTTAGGGTTTCAACCAACAATTTGGGAAATAGGTCTATTCACGACGGAGATGAATAGCTAAAAAATGGTTCGCACGCCAGTCCGCACATTGGGAGTATCTTCAATACACAAAGCATACGTGCTTCGCACGCCATTCCGCATATTGGGAGTATCTTCAATACACAATGCATTGCGTGCTTCGCACGCCAACCCCACGGTAGAATCCACCACATGGCTTTGAACCGGGTACTTCTATGGTATTTTACGTTTTGATCGATTTTGAGAGAACCAAGCGAGCTATAAGGTCGCGTAAAAAAAATGTACAGAATAACATCCTACATTTATGTTGAGAAAAAACTCAAAAACAAATCCATTCTCGTAGGAAAAATCTCAAAAAATAGTTACTTTCGGTCAAAAACGTGCTTCCGATTGTTGCTTTTTTTTTCGCTAACGAACTCGTCCGAGCGACGTAGACAATCAATTATGTGTACCAAATTTGAACCAAATCGGACTCAAAATGCGGCCGCATTTTAATTTCTAGTGTGCGAACACATATATACATTTGATTTTTAATGACACCCCAAAACGTGTTCTGGGGACCATGTTCAGTGCTCATTTGATATTCCCGACCTTAGTGCTTACCATGAGGGCCACTGCAATAGCTCATTTTTCCTATGGAAATTCTCTAATAATTCGATCACGCAGCAGAACCGCTGACGTAAGTTAGAGCATTTCCAAAATTATATGTATTTTATGTTTTAAGCTTTCAACCAACAATTTGGGAAATTAATCTACTCACGAAGGCGTTGAATATCTGTGAGTGTGTGCAAAATATATTAGTAGAATTTGATTGCACTTAATCTGTGACTTAAGCCTCCAACTTCGACTCACGCGCTGCTTCGTTCCACTCGCAGCGGAAAAACTCGCTTCGCACCAATCGCACCTTGACATTGCGGCCTCGGAATAAGGATTGCATCGTTTCGCTTGCAGCGTACAGTACGATTTTTTTAACCGTGCCCTTGGCTCGGCTAGCGCTTGGTGGGCCAGCGGTGTAGCGGGGAGGGATTGTAAAGGCAGTTCCACAAACTTCGAATAAACAAAAATGATTGAATAATTATTCGAATAAAATTATTGAAATAAAAACTACTTGAATGAGTCATAGACTACTTGTCTCTTGTTCGAGTATTCGAATAATAATACTGTGGTGTGGTTAAGGTAAATGCTAGACACCAAGTAGGCCTACTTCCCCCCAGGCAGGAAGTTTTCCCCGGAATCTAACTCCAGACATCCGTACAGAGCAAACCGTAAGTCAAACGAAAAAATGTTTCAAATAAAATATTTAATTTGGACCTTTATCTAAAACTTTCTCGCGAACACTTTGTCTCTGACCAACAAACAAAAAACTTTCCAGCGGTGTGAAAATTTCATGTCATTATTAAAGTACATTGTTGTAATATTGATTTTTAAAATATGAAATAGGTTTTGTAATGGATTTTCTTTTACATCATACGAATCGTATGGTTCTTATCTGCGTATCCGTGAAAGTTTCATAATTTTACATCGCTGCTAAGTGTATTAAATGTCAGTGTTATTGAAGCTTGGTTTTCGCTATTTCACGCCGCTCGGCTCAGTTTTCGTGGAGAAAACTAGAGTAGACAAGAGCGATTTCTAACGTTATCATTCAGGTTAGTACAATTTGGCCGAGGGCACGGTTAAAAAATCGTACTGTACAAACTCGGCCAAGTAGGCTACTTTTATGGTATTTTACGTTTTGAACGATTTTGGGGAACCAAGCTTTGGGGAACATTTATTATTTTAGAGAAACCCCTAAAACGTTTCATTCCAGTACAAAAATCTCAAAAAAAATTAATTACGGTTGTGGAATTTTTGGCTAACGATCGAGCAACTTAGACGACCAACGTGTGTACTACATTTGGACCAAATCGCACTTAAAAATGCAGCCGCTAGAATTCGCACACATACCGTATATACAGTGTGTAAAATAAGTCTTGGTATACCTCGATATAATTTAAATGGATTGCTATATCAACGTAAAACCACTGCCATACCTGTTATAAAACTTTTTATGGTGTTTAAGGGGGTTAAAAATGGTGCAACGTTTTTTTGAAAGGGGGATAAAGAGGGTCACTTTTATTTTTTTTAAATAGCAACCCCTATCTTGTGACCTATCATTGGAAAGCCCTTTAATCTCCATGCATTTCTGTGGTAAGAAAATGAAAATTACCTAACGCATTCGTTCGCTACGCTCAATAATGTTATTTAGTAAATTATTTTTATAACTTTGTATTACTTAAAAAACGGAAAGGGATATGCGAAATCTGATCTAATAACAGGTATTCACCGTCAGGGGGGACGTCCTCAGATCATATTTTGCATATCTTTTTCCGTCTTTTGAATAATAAGTTATAAAAATAACTTATTAAATAAATTTTTTTAGCAGAAATTCATCATTCTTATAGAAATTCTCTACAAAATATCGGCGGAAAAAATATTGGCAAAGCAAAGGTCTAAAAAAATCACAAAGAACCTTATAGTCTTCAGATTCGCTTGTTTTGTTTTTTTTTGAAGTGATAACTTCTATTGGCCCGTTGGGCACTTTCGACTTGGCTATGTTTTCGAAATCTCGCGTCACGCCAGATTTCCCGCGAGATCTCGCATCACGCCAGATTTCTCGCGAGATCTCGCGTCACGCTTTTGTTTAGACACAAGTCAGATCGTGGAGAGGGAATATTATTAATACATTATTTACATTTATTAGCATAGCAATCAAATTAACACATAAGAATTAGTTAATATAATATAACAGCTGATTTCGCCCATCATCTGTAATTCTTAAACAAAACCCAGCGTAGATTATATTTTGGGGTTATGTTTACAACTTCAACCATTAAAATTTCTTGTGATGTTAATTTTCTTATATATTAGTTATACAACTAATGTAGGCTTCTATAACTATAAGTTATATGGGCTTCTACACGTTATAAGATTTGCTTTGGGGTTATAAACTGTATATAAAACTAACCTTTGATCATCAATATATTCGTTTATACAAATTTAAAGAAGGATACCTACTGTTTAACTTCGCAAACATTCGTACATCTTTGTATAACATATTTGGTTATTAATTTCTTTACTGTAATATTAACAACTTCTAAATCATTTGATCTATCAATATGAAATAAAAGGTAACTAAAAGATAATATTTTTACCTTTCTTTAAATATATAATAACGGATATAAATAAACAATTTGAACAAATAGGCCTACAGTTTTATAATCCTTATAATTGTACACATTTACCGAGTTAAAAATCCCCGTAGTCAACGTGTGGTCTTAAGCACACCCAGTTAATTTTTTTTTCTAAAATCATTGGGCGCATTGAATTTATTTTTTAATCTCTAAGAGTCCGAACCTTTTCTAAATACCAGCCGACTCTTCGTCCTTCCCGCAAACCAGATAACACAAATTGATGACTAAGGACCCAGACTCGTTGTTCGTATACTACCATAAATCATGAATAATAAAAATAGATCATGCATGAATACGGGGGGTGTGTGAAGAAAAAAAGGTTGTCGGGAAAATAGTGCATGATCGCGCCGCTAGGTAGCGCTAGGGAGATAGCATTGGTAGCATTGGTGTTTCACACAGCTTCCGTCATTTCCCCAATAGATAGCGCCACTATCGTCGAATTTCCAATGGAACGAAATATTGCATGGATCGAAGTTCTATTAGGTTATCCAAATACAATGATACTACTTACTTAGGAGATAACTCTTTAAACTGTAGACCAATTCTGCTAGTCAACGGGCTTGACCTATTTTTTATCGATATCTATACTTTTATTTAGTAAATTATTAAGTTTTGGATCTGGCTTGCGATTCAATTGTAATTATTCCAATTGTTACAATTGCTTGTTTTGTTGTGTAAGGAACAAATTCAAACTTGGTACTTAAAAATTGTCAATTACATAAGAAATGAACGGGATTTTTAAAAAAATGAGTAGCAAAACGGATGCATATTGTGATTGAGGTTAAAATGAGACCTTGAGAACAATTTTACGATAACAAATAAACGAAATGGTTTAAAGTTAACATTGCTCTCGTGGGATTAAAATCCAAGATGGGCGCAATATCAGCAGACCCTTAAACAGAATTGTTAGGTTGGGTTAGCGCCAGGTAGGTACATGCGTAAAGAGGACTAAAGGGTCCAGCTGTCAATCAGAAAAGGATCAGATACAATTCTTTATGAAATATTTTTGTTGTTGATCCTTCGTTGGAGTACACCCGCACCCGAAGTCTTTGCCCAACATTCTTTCTAAGGGGCACGAGGGAATAAAAGGTTTGGAACAGGTGAGTTGACAACGAAATTTGTAGTTACATTTCTTGAGAAACTTCCAAAATAATAATTTTCTGCATACTACTTATTTAAGTTCACAGATTTTTACATGCAAACCATTTTGTTTTTAGGTTTTTTTAAAATGCATAACATTTTAGTAGAACTGCCTGAATAGTATTTTAAATAATTCTACTTCTTGTAAATTATATAATAAAAGTTAAAGTAAGAACGTACGACTGGCATTATAAATATAGTATGTAACACTTATCATAATTATGTCTAGCACTTGTTCGCTTTTTATTACACAATTTAAGATCAATCTATGTTGTTATCGTTTCTGGTAATCAAACAATTAAATTAGTTAATCTAAACGTAACGACATACAACTATTTCTATTAAACCGAACCGATGGAGAAAATTAATTCTTTCATTTAAATGTAAATATGAGTTCGACCTCAGTGTCGAAGTTAAAAAAAGGTAATTAATAACTGTGAAACTGGTAAGGAGGCTGGAGGGAGGGACGGGAGGGCGATTTACAACAGTCAAGACCGTGTTCCTCCCGTCTTGACACCTACATCACGACTGCGGGTCTCGGCTAAAAGGTCATCATCACTATTTATTTACTCCTCACATTAATATATACCCATTAAATTTTCACAAATTTAAACGCGGATCTTTATCATATAAAAGGAGACCGAATGATAATAGTTTGTTCGGAATAAAATATATGAGGATGTATGTTTGGTTTATAGCGTCGTTAAAGCGAAGAGGTCGTTAGTGTAATGGATTAAGTATGCTGGCGTGGTGGGGCAATGATTGTACAAGCTTTGTGTGTGAGGTAAAGGGTGTTCTAGTACGCTATGCTCCTCTTGGTTTGTTCTCAGATTTCTGGTAAGATTACTGATCTATTTAATTGTGCAGCTAATAGTGGTAAACAATTTTTCAGTGGTGGTTGTTGCTTGTTAATCTTATTCTGTTCCTTACTAGTATTTTATTATAAACATACTCTTAAATTTTACTAATCAGTATTTATTGTAAACATCGCCTATATTTTCCAGTATAGTAAACAAGCACGTATATTTTTCAGTAGGTCTATAGTAAACAATTAGCTATACTTTTTTCAGTGTAGTAATCAATCACCTACATTCTTGTAGTGTATTAACAATTTCCAGTAATTTTCAGTAGCCTATAGTTAACCATCACTGTATTCTTTTTGTGTAGTAACAATTGCCTGTATTTTTCAGTAGCCTATAGTTAACAATCAGCTGTATTATTTTAGTGTATTAACAATTTCCAGTATTTTTCAGTAGACTATAGTTAACAATCAGCTGTATTCTTTTAGTGTAGTAACAATTGTATGTATTTTTTCAGTATAGTTAACAATTAGCTATATTCTTTTATGTAGTGACAAACACCTATATTTTTCAGTATGGTTAAAAAACATCTATATTCTTTTAATGTAGTAACAATCGCCTATATTTTTTAATATTATAGTTTAATTGGCTACATTTTTTCAATATAGTAAACAGTTGCCTATATTTTTCAATTTAGTTAACAATCGCCTAAAAGTTCTGTATGTTAAACAACTATCTATATTAGGCACACTGTCACCTATATTTTTTAATATCATAGTTAACAATTGATTATATATTTTTCATTATAGTGAACAATCACCTATATTTTTCAGTATATTAAACAATCATCTATATTTTTTTCAGTATGCCTATAGTAAACAATCATTTATATTTTTTAAATAATTTAGTTAACAAATTGCCTATACTGTATTTAGCCACTATAGTAAACAATCATTTATATTTTTTCAATAATAGAGCTACCAAATATCTACATTTTGTAATACAATTTCCTATATCCACCTTTGCATCTGGACGAGCGCGCTACGACATTGTCTCCTGACCCACAGCCAGTTTAACAACATATCCATGTTGAAACAACACACGAAACACCGACAATAGCTAGACCTTGAAGTGACACAAAGTGCAGCAGAGCCTCGAGAGAATGTAAAACGAACACCGCACGTCAACGTACAAACCACGTCACCCAACACCATCACCACGACGCTAAAGTCGAGTAAATTTCTAATAAAATCAGTCACCTCGCCATATAGTGTTACCCTTGAACCTACGTATCGCGTATTATACATTGTGTACAGTCCGGGTATAATGGGCGATTCCGGATAAAACATGACCGACAGTGCACTTGTTGTAGTGAGACAAACTACTTGCGACGGTCGTACGGCTTGATGGATGTCCGACCGTGGGTACATGCTCTACTGGAGACCAGCCAAGAGAGCTTCGGACCGAGTACAGTCGTTCAAGTTAACGCAGCTCCACTGTTTCCTTAATATTTTCATTTTCTTCCGACAAGGACGTCTTAATTACGACTGTAGTTTTTTCTGTAAGTTTCATTGGTCCTGATGAATAAACAAAATTAATATATGCTTATATGCTACAGAAAATTTGCTTAAAGGAACACCTGATGTAGAGAAGTGGGGTGTTTTCTGTAGTCGAAGCTATTCATTGTCGCAATGAAGAAGACAATCGTATTAATTTATAAAACATTACATTTAAAACTAGGTCCTAAAACAAATGTAAATTAATTTTGTAATATTTCAATAATAAATTGTATTGAATGGGGGGGGGGGGGGGGGGATTTTTTTTTTTTAAAAAAAAGACCGGGGGAAGAGGAAGGCCATTTCGATGCTCTATAAGTAATTTACAGGAAATAAACGGTACCAGAAACTGCCACACTTTCTCACAAACATATTTAAATTATTAAACAGATTCACTGTTTCTTCGTAATTGCATTAAAGTATAATATATTAAAAGTAGTGGATACATTAAAGTAAAAGAGTAACTAATAAATATTATTATTATTATTAAAACAATTCAATCGATTTCGAACAAATTTGCAACAAACAGTCAGTTAGGCCTGTATAGATTATAAAAAGAGAAATATTATTTTATTATTTTTTTTCAAAGACTCACTTTGTGAAGTCAGGTAACTTGTAATGAAAATACTTAATAAGATAGGCCTATTTTTAAAAAGAAATCAATAACTAGGCATTTGTTTTATAATATTTCTTTATTATAGGCAAAAGTCTTACTGGTTCTTTTACCACTGTAGGCTATATTCAGATTTACAGGTTTACAATTTTAAGTTTATAGAGCACTTAAAACAATAAAATATATTCACAAATGACAAATTATATCTCTATTATCTCGGGTTAAAAGGATCCTGGTGTATTAAATATGCAATAAAAAATATAAAACTTAGGAATATACAGATTGAAATATCTAAAGCTAGTGAATGTTACAAAGTGTTAAAATAGTTCAAGTTCTTTAAATAATTACAAATTTGATATCAATGATGGTTGGTTTTAGTTGCTCACTTCAAAATGAAAGTCACTGTTTTACAATGGGAAGTAAAATTTAGATGGATATTACCTTTGCAGAAGTTCAAATTTGGTTTGGTACTTTACCAATTATTTAATTATGTAAATTTTATAATTATCTCTTATCTTGATGGTATTTTATCTATATAATCTTCCTTTATTTTTCTAAAAGTATATTTTTAACTTATTTCACTTGAAATTATTTATGAGTTTATTAAGTACGTCTGAACAGTAAAAGGTTTAATGCTGAAGTACCAATTTTAGTTCAACCATTGCCGGGCTTCCACAGACAGTGCTGTTACAAGTATCTCTAACAATTTTGTTTTCGTTACTTAGTCCCATAGGTGGCTGGTATTTCTGGTCACGTACACAAAATATTTTACAAAGTTTATTTTTATTGGTTTTTATCGGAGATATTTATGTTTTCACAATGTTTATAATGATATTTAACCTTTATTAGTCTTAATTTGTCCAAAATACGTAATTATTTGCTTTTGTAAATTCATATAACTGTATCTTTGTTCACTACCGAACGCAATCATAAACAGCTGTTTTCTATGCATCTACGGACATCGTATTCAGTTAGTCTTGCATATCGTAGTACATTTACCAATAACCTTACTTTGTTTGGTTTAATACTTTTTCAATTTTATAACACTTTGTTTAATAAACTATAGGTACATTGCTTTTGAAATTTAACTCTATTACAACTTATATTACACGAATAAATCTATACGCTAATAATATTTCGAAATGTGAAACATTTTGAATACGTAGATAGGCTTACACCTATACTTGCAAATTAAACTTGGTTTGAATATAAAAAGGTGATTTAGTTATAATATGAGTGTTTATCTTTATTTCTTTATCATATACAATTTCCTGAAGTGAATTTACTTGTATGTAAATGATTTTGTCAGATCGAATTTTGAGGTTAAAATTTAGGCTATCTTGTTAACATTACTTTTCAAAATCTTTTAAGTTGGTTTACCAGTACTTTTTATTGTTTTGTGAATTTGTTTATATCCCAACTGGGTCAAATGTTATAAGATGCACGAAAGAAGGTTTTGAAATTATTGAAAAACAACTTTCTTTTTGGCCAAAAAACCCCAAAAATCAGTTATTATTATTAGCTAAACGGGAATTTTTAGAAAAAATAGGGTTTTTTCATATGGTAGGGTACATTAAGGGCTACAAATAAGCCAAATTTTATCAAAATCTTATCAAAAAAATAATATCTGTTTTTTTTTGTTTTTTGGCAAAACAATTTTTGGTTGTCTTTCAAAATTTGTCAAAACCTTTTTTCGTGCATCTATACAGGCCTAATAAACACGTTTGGTGCAAATTTGTTCGAAATCGATCGAATATTTTTCTCTCTAGCTTTGTATACATACAGGCATACAGACATACAGTTTGTACAAACCACTTTTTTTGCCTCAGGGGGTGCCAAAACGGATATTTCTCCAAAAATATCAACACCATTTTTTAGCGATCACTGTACTTTATACTATAGTATAGTGGGAAAGTAAAAGAAGACGTTCATGGTGTGTCCTTTATTTAGTTTATATAGCACTGACATACTCTCTGGTATGCTGGTGTAAAAAAGTTGATAACTTTTTAAGGGTTCTGTTATGCAGAATTTGTTATTTATTGTTTCTACTGCTGGGTATAAGTTCATTAAATCATTTTTCTAAATGTTCAGCCAGTTTGATCGATATAATGATTGTCACAATCATTAGCAATTCAGTTTGTATTTGCCACTATTATTGTAAAAGTCTTGATCTTGGTTTGGTTCAAATATTGCGATAAACTGTTTTTAGTTCTGTGGCCAATGTTGTAGTTATATTTCTTGAAATAGTTGCGGATACGGACATGTTGATAAAAACCTTTGTGTACTACATTGAAATGTACGTTTTTGTAATTATTGCAGTTTAGAGGTTCGTTATGGGCTTCCAGTTCTTTTTTTTTGTGTGTATATTTTATGTTTGTGTTTGCCCACCATTGAAGTTTGTAAACATTAATTTTACAAAAATGCAAGCTTAAGTTAATTTTTTAAGTCATCTGATCGCGTTGGTTAAAACTCGGCGTATCTTTAATTTTGCAACAACAACAAAACTACAATATATGTAACCATTAGATAACAAAATGTATCACGATATTTTACTGTTTTCAAGTAAATGAAACTTAAAAATAATTTGACCACGCAAACGACCCGCTGACGTGAATTGAGTGAACTACCAAAATTAAGTTCATATGTTTTAGGGTTTCAACCAACTATTTGGGGAATTGATCTACTCACTCAAGCGCTTCTTCATTCCACTCGCAGCGGAAAAACTCTGCGAATTCGCACCTTGGCATTGCTGGCTCATGTTATAAACTGCTTCGCTTCGCTCGCAGCGTGCAAACTAGGCCGTCGGTCTCGGGTCAGAAGATTCCCCCACGGTAAAATCTATAACGCGGTTTTGAACCGGGTACATTTATGGTATTTTACGTTTTGAACCGTTAAGTATTAATGTTGGCGGAACTAAGCTCTAGCTGTAAGGTCGTGTAAAAAAACCAAATGTGCAGAATAATATCCCACATTTATTTTTTCGATAAACCCCAAAAACGTTTCATTCTAGTACGGAAAATCTAAAAAAATAGTTGCTTTCTGTAAAAAAGTTTTCCAGGTGTTGGATCTTTTGGCTAACCAACTCGTCCAAGCGACCAACGAGTGTACCAAATTTGAACAAAATCGGACTTAAAATGCGGCCACTTAAGTGATAACACAAATATATATACAATTTTTAATGACTCTCCAAAACGTGTTCTGGGGACTATGATCAGTGCTCATTTACTACTCCCGACCTTAGGTCTTACCATAAGGGTCACTGCATTAGCTCATCTTTCCTATGGAAATTCACTAATAAGTTTTCAGAATTTGTGCAAGCAAATCACTTTTTAAAACCGTCGATAATTTACCAAATCCGTAATCTGCGAATTACAATTACTTAGAAGTAAGGAGGTTTAAGTGAACAATAAAGGCCTATCTGCCCTAGAGTATACTACAACGTTCTACATGTCGCCCAGTGTTACATTTAAAAACGACCATTTACATTAATCAAGCCTAGATATTGATTGACATACGAGATACGATTCACCAGAGTTCGATAGTTATCAGCTAATATTGATATTAACAAGCGGCGCTTTTAACAAAAACTGGTCAGTCGGGTCCGGCCGGCGCGTTCGGTTTTGGGCGCACTGCGTCACTCACTCATCGCTCAATCACTCCAACGCCTTCGGTGTTAAGTTGTTTGCTTTTTAATTATTAATGATTCATTGGACAGTAAGTGTTCGTATGCAATGGAAGATATTGGCCGTGCTTTAGGCTGGTATTCATTGTTATTGGCGATTTTAAAGCTCCCTGATGTAAAATAATACGACCACGCAGGTGAACCGCTGACGTGAGTTGAGTGGATTTCAAAAATTAAGTTTATATGTTTTAGGGTTTCAACCAACTATTTGGGAAATCGGTATAGTCACGAAGGCGCTGAATAGCTGCCTACGTATTAGTAGGATTTGTTTCCACCTCAACCTGCGGCCTAGTCTCATGCGCAGCCCTCGCAAAGAAATAAAGACAAATTTCCCAATAATTCTGGTCACCCTTATCTGCACAAATACCATTTAATTTCCTGGCAGTTGTTCATGCATAGCTGAACTATAATTCTTAAAGACAAAGATGGTAAATTATCAATTTTATTAAAGCTATTTAAAGACGAAAAACAAATGTTTTTGTTTAGTTACTTATAAACAAGAAAACTCGGAACCACTATTGCTATCTACTGAATTGGAATATACGTGAATCGCCCATTTTTAAATCGTCCTTTAAAATGTTTTCCTAAATTGAGTTACCGGTTGCATGACAATCTTAATAATATATTATACCTGATTCAACCAATAGTTTGTATCGAAATGCCCTTTAAATATATATTTTTTTAATACAAAAGATGTGAAAAATGTTTGTTTGGTTCTATACAAAAGATGTGAGGAAAAATGTACCTTATCCAATCCAACATTGCTGACGCTTAACACAAGCTATTATCTTTTCAAATTGTATTTTATATCCTTATTAAATTTTCTTTTCTTTATTCATTCAAAACGTCTCTTAATTTTGCTTTGGTATCAAAACGTAATTTATCCAAACTGTTTTATTAAATAACTAATTATCTCTATAAGATAGCATTGTATGTTTACAAAAAATTAACTAACCTTTCTATACTAATATTATAAAGAGGAAAGATTTTATTGTTTGTTTGCTTGATTGTTTGTTTGTATGTAGGGAGTCATCTCTGGAACTGCTGTACCGATTGAAAAAATAGTTTTACTAATAAAAAGCTACACTATCCATGAGTAACATAGGCTATAATTCATTTTGATAAAAAACATTTTCATTTCAATATTTGTAAATTTTAGTCGGGGAAAATCTTAGGTTAGGCCTAGACTGATGAATTAACACATGTATTTACATTTATTAATATATCCACCAATTGAATAAAATAACAGATAAAACACTGATTGCTCAAATATTTCCATTAACAGCTGATTTCAAACTTTGAACCAATTTTTTGTATTTCTAACTTTAAGGTTAGGTCTTTAATTGAAGTGTAGACCTGAGGCTTGCTGATTCTTTTAACCTTTATTATAACTGCTGTTATACAATATACGAAATAATTTGATTTGAACATTTAACATTATTTACCATCTTAGTTTTGGGGTTATTAATCCTACATCTTTATTATAAAAAAAAACATAACATGATTATGTGTGTAGATGGTTCCAACGGAGCTGGCGTGCGGATCACGCAGGGGTTTCCCATAGTTAATAAATAAAGTGGAAAAAGTAAGTTGATATTGAAAAGTATTAACATTTTAGGACGGTTTTTATTGTTTGAATTTTTGCTGGCTGGTTAAAGGACGATTTGAAAATGAGCGTACATGTATGAGTATGGAGAAAATCAAAAATAAGAACCCAATTAATACAAATGTAAGTGTTTACAAGCGATATTTACTAATTTAATAGCACACAGTCAGCCTTCTCAATATCGACTCCGATCACCAAGCGATATTCATTTACTCGGGTGTTGTTTGTAATGCACACTCTTTAGTTGATCTCACAATATTTGCGAATGTGCAAGAATGTTCACGGTTAGAAATAATTCTGTGGGAGTTTACCAAATGCTGGTGCACAAAAATTCGGTCGACGTGTTCATTCTGTGAGATTAAAGTGAGCGAACATTCACCGGAGCATCAGCCTGTCTGCCAAATGATGCTATCGAAACAGCGTCCGAAAATGATTAATTTCTGCTGCATAGTTTCTCCTGCTCGATGACGACCGTCGATGTCTACCCGGTGACATTGAAGTCGCTATCGGCCATCGAGTGGGCGCTGTAGCATTGATACATTGCCTTCTTAATAATTAGCAATAGGTTGTCGAGTGACGGACGGACAAAGATGGCCATCGCTGACAGAGTGACAGGTACACCCGCTCGTTCGCGTAAACAAAGTAAATTAATTGAATACGCGTCCGTCAGAAGAACGGTGGGTCGTGAAGGAGGATTGGCGCCGGCGGAGTGACAAGAGACGATTCGGATTTGAGCTCATTGCTCTTGACGAAGGCGCTGGGCAAGGGGAAAGAATACGCGCCGTGGTCGGTGTCGTAGATTAGGACTAATAACTATTTATACTGCATTACTAACTGCTAATAAAATACCTTTTCATTGGTGCGTAAGTTTTATTATACTAAAGGTCTTCATGAGCACCAGAAGCAATCAGGTACAGACAATTAAAAGAAAAGGAAATGCTGTTTAGCGAATTTGCGTAGGAAAGATAAGATATTGCAGTGACTTAGCGTGAGACTCAAGGTCGGAAGTGGTCAATGGGCATTGATCATGGTCTCCAGAACACACTTTGGGTTGTCATTAAAAATGTTATGTATATATATTTGTATTCAAACTTAAACTGCCGCATTGTTCGTACGACTTGATCCAAATTGGGTACATTCGTTGGTCTTCTAAGTAACTCTGATGAATTCAAAAATATCTGACAACCGGAAGCACGTTTTTTTTACAGAGATATTCTTATCAGAATACAATATTTTGAGGGTTTTATCTAAAGAAATAAATATAGGAGAGTATTTTGCACATTTTGTTTTTTACACTACCTTATGGTCTCCAATCTGGGTGTCCCGAAAATCGATAAAAAAGTAAAATACCATAAAATTATCAGGTTCAAATCTACCGAGCGAAGCGAGTTTGTCCTTAGCGATCGAAGCAAAACAGTCCTTAACCCGGGCCACAAGGTTGAGTATTTCCGCTGCAAGCGGAACGAAGAACCGCTGACGTAAGTTTAGCGAATTTCCAAAATTAAATTTATATGCTTTAGCTTGACGGGTTTTTATAAAAATCGACAGTTTTTGATTTATCTTCATTTTATCAGTACACAAAACAAAAAGCTGGCTAAAAAATCGTATTGGACATTATGTATATAGGAAGTTTATTTTTAACAGAATCACCCTATATTGAGACTATTTTCAATTGCAGGTGCTGCTGTAATATCCACAACGTATTTATTGGCCAGCGTTATACATCCTAACCAAGAGACACTCTATCACCATGTGGGAGGAGGACATACCTAAGTACAAGGACGATACTCTCGCAGAGTGGAAACGTGCAGAGATGATATCACCGGACAAGTGTGAACACCGCCAACGATCGACGGAGAAGAGTCATTCTACGGTCCGGCCGTGCGGTCTCGGCTGCGGGCTAGAGATCATCAGGGACTACAATTATTGCCCGGGACCGTATGATAAGAAGTCGGCCAATAACTCATTGTCTGTTAATAAAACACCGGTGTCGCTATCTGTTGTAACGGTATCTGTTGGGAGTTGCTAATTTGAGGGCGGTCTTGTCGGAGAGGTTTTTTTTTTGTAATTTGAAAATCTTGCATTAACTTTCCCGTACACAATCTTACAACTGAACGTACTCCAGAGCCGCCCTTTTGGTACTCATTTTCCATCTTTACTATATTGCTAACGGACGTACTCGGCTTCGCTCTTTAAAGATCTTCGCCAAGTATTGCTAAGAAATAGTTAGTAAAATTAAACTTTTATTATGAACAAAAATACTATTTCGAGCTGACGGGCATGGTCTCGATCCTTTCATCAACATTTGAAGTAGATATTGTACCTTATTAGGGAATTTCCATATGAAAAATGAGCTATTGCAGTGGCTCTTATGGTAAGACCCAAGGTCGGGAGTAGCAAATGAGCACCGATCATGGTCCCCAGAACACGTTTTGGGGTTTCATTAAAAATCATATATTATATATATATATGTATATATGTGTTTGCACTCTAGCGGCCGCATTTTAAGTCCGATTTGGTTCAAATTTGGTACACATGTTGGTTGTCTACGTCGCTCAGACGAGTTCGTTAGCCAAAAAATCCAACAACCGGAAGCACATTTTTTGACCGAAGTAACACTATTTTTTAGGGTTTTCCTACGAGAATGATTTTTTTAGAGTTTGTTCTACAAATATAAATGTAGGATGTAATTCTGCACATTGTGTTTTTTACGCGACCTTATAGCTTGCTTGGTTCTCCCAAAATCAATCAAAATAAAATACCATAAAGTACCCGGTTCAAAGCCATGTGGTGGATTCTACCGTGGAGTTGGCGTGCGAAGCACGCAATGCATTGTGTATTGAAGATACTCCCAATAAGAAGGTTGGCGTGCGAAGCACGCAATATTTTGTGTGTTGAAGATACTCCCAATATTCGGAATTACAGTAATTACTTGCAAATTGTCTTGGTTTATATCAAAGACTACTAACTTATTCCTCTTTGTTTAAACAATTCATTGCCAAATGAAGTACTACTGGCTATATCCAGATACTGTCCCAAGACGACCTGTCAGCTAAATGCTTCCACGAAAAGACGCAAAACACTAACGAAAGTTGAATCGTAAAGACAGGCAAAAATCCCTGTAGAGGACTGAGAAAAATTGACATCGATCGTGTTGCGAAAGCTGGAAAAGCTGCAAAAGATATGACTAAGGATTCCAGGGAAAAGACGGGACATAAAAAATAAAAAATAAATATGAGCATAGAAAAAGAGGCAGTACGGTGCTGGAGATTTTTTAAGAGAACGTTTTCATTATTTCGTACGAAAACGACTTCCGATTTTCCGATTTTGGGCTTGGGGTTGTTTAGGCCCGGCGCACACTTGAGGCAAAACTTACTATTTGCGTACATTTGTATATATAGAATTAAAGATACAAATGTTATCTTTTTATTGCTTTTCATTTCATATTGAAAGCAAAATGGTTGGTGAAACCCTAAAGCATCGACTCAAGTCAAAGGTTCAGCTGCGTGATCAAATTATTTTACTGTAAATGATTTTTTTCCAAAAACTACTTTTTTCAATACATGTGCCTATATGTTTACTTGGTGCTGTTTCAGGAAACTGAAATTTTTATAGAGTTTGCAGTACACTGTTATTATTATGATTAAAAGGTTGGTAGCATAATTTAAAAAACATTTCTTGATTATTTTCTGTTAGGAAATATGTACATAAATTTCAATTTCCAATCAAACATTTAAATTATTTTTTAACCTTTTTTTTTTAATGAATTCCTAATTATGTCTAGTGTTATTTTTGTATGGAGGCATTATTCTTTTAACTGTCTATTTTTAGAAAATGAAAAAAAAATGTCCTCCAGTTAGTCATGATTGCCTACATAATTAACGAAGTTTCGCGGTTCTGACACAAGGACCACCAGACAATACGAAATAACAAGGATACACTAAGGCACGTGCTCCACTATGCACCAGTTTTCCGTAAGACGACAACACAAGTACTCAAATAGGACATGATCCACTAGTGCGGCGGCTCCGTATCCGTGCGGACTTGCCGCAGCATGATGCGGTATGTCGGCACGGAAATTCCTCGCGCGGCAATTCCGCAGGGCCGACAACACACTGATTCAAACGAGTCTGGCTCCACCTGTCCGGAATCTCCGCACTTCTATTTTGTTCCATTATTTAGAGCATGATTTTTTATTTGTTTGACGTTGATAAATTAATTGAACTTATTAAGGGTCGGCTCTAGTAAAACAGAAAGCAACCTGCGACTCCAGCGTAGCGGCGGTAGGTTACTCGGACATTGCTCAGCCTAAATCCATTTAAAACCCGCAATTGTTCAAATAGCGTTTTTTTTTAAAATACCAAACTTTTAGGGACAAAATTCTTCATCCGAATGGCTTGGTAATTTTTCGCTACAATTAATAGTTACAACGTAAAAAAATATTTAAAGTCACCCTGTAGCGGCAGTAGGTTACACGGACATTGCTCAGCCTAAATCCATTTAAAACCCGCAATTGTTCAAATAGCGTTTAAAAAAAATACCAAACTCTTGGGAACGAAATTCTTTATGCAAATGGCTTGGTACTTTTTCGCTATAATTAATAGTGACAACATAAAAAAATATTAAAAATACATTTTTTAAATTGATAATAAATATTAAACAAAATGTTTTTCTTAATTTTGGAAAAGCCATTTGCATGCGTATTGGCCATAGCTTTAAAATGACATATCGTTCATAATTATCCGATCAAAAATAAAGGAAAAATTTGGATTTTAATTTAACATTGGTCTTATGGAGTGTCAACCAACATGGCCGACAGGTAGAGCCGACCCTTAAGGACAAGCCCTGTTTATGGGACAAGAAGCTGTCGGAATATTCTGACAAAACCTATCGTGAAAAAGTATGGCAGGAAATTGGAGAATTATTTTATGATGACTGAGGGGAAGTGGATTTATAGTCTATCCGCTCGGCCGTGATACCTGACTTCTCGGAACTCAACGCCCCCTCCACTAGTTTGCCACCGGCAGGCCCGGCGAGCGGGTAGGGAGGGGTCGTTGAGTTCCGAGAAGTCAGGTATCACGGCCGAGCGGATAGACTATAAAGCAGAAGGATTGACTTTCCTGGCGTTCGGCTGTGAACGGATGGACCCAATAACATTTCTTCTAAGGTTCCAGCTGACCACAAGCTTCAAGAGCACACACAACATTAAGACACGACATCACTGCTACTGAGAATAAATTTGAACAGAGTGGGAGAAAACAAAAATGCGTTTTTTTTCCAAATAGTGGAGAACCAACCGAAGATTCGGACATAACGCGCGCGATTTTTACCGACTAGCAAAACCAGCTGCGAAGAAAACGAGAGCGATTAAAACGCGTGTCGTATTATACGGGCGGTTTGGGAGCGAATAATACGCCGAGGGTGATAGACTGCAACGCTCCGTGCGGTAAAGTGATATTATCCAATTATAACTTTCACTTACAAAAGTCGATGTAAGTGTCTGATGATGATTAGGTTGTAATTGAAAGCCTTTACACAATAGCAATTATTTATTGGAATAATTGAACACTTATTATAAATTATTATAATATTAGAGTAACTTTATTGATTGTTCACCGTATTGTGGGATTACAACAGTAACATTACACGTGTTATTAATAATACATGCCTCAAAGTTATGACCAGGCGTTCAGCAGCTGGAATTCTCATCTTCATATTAGCGCCTTGCTTAAGGAGACGGGGTCCAATTTTTCCAACAACTAGTCGTATGAAGACAATGACATCCGGTAGTATTCAAAACACGTTTCCTGAGTATTTTCTGTGGTTTTCGAATACGACTAGAAACATGCCGGTATTTAAACGGTTCGCCAGTACTGGGTGCGTTCCCCATCGTCTCTTCTGCCTTTCACGAAACTCACACACACTCAAACAATTTAATAATTTTTATATTTTTTTTAGGATTTTTATATTAAAATTTCGCAGTATGAAAACAGATCAGTCCTGCCATTATCCCTTGCCCAACAAAAACTAACCCAACCCAGCGGTAAGATTGGGATCTGTTATATCATCCTGCAAGTCGTCAATCTATAACTTTATAGCTTCTATAATTAGCGTGCTAGCGCTAGTAACTAGTCTGAGTCATACACGACATTCCTAAGCCTTCCAAGTTGACACTTTATGTCTCTGTACACTCGGGTACTTGAAAAGTACACTCTGTGAGAACAAAACTTGTCGTATTTTTTAAATCAGGTTCCATTGCAAGTTTCGTAGCGAGCATTGGATAGAGCATTTTCGAAGTGAAAACTTTTTTAGGCGCACCTAGCAGTTTTGGATGAGGTAAAATATACCAACTACCAAGACGCTTAAAGTGAGACTCTTTGCTTTATCCATTTCGTCGATGATTTGCTCCTCTTCATTGGTTTGCACGTATACCAATAAAAACCAGAAGTTTAATGTAACAGCTGATCGTAAAAAGAAGAAGAAATCGACAGAATAAAGTGGTAAATTCAAAGGCTTAAACTCAATTGCTGTATGGGTTTAGTCGCGCCACGCTACCGATGAAATGGACATTGTGCTTCCTCATTTTGTAAGTTATGTTAAAAGAGTTTACTTGGTAACACCTCTGAAATGGACATTGCACTTCCTAATTTAGTAAATTTTATGAAATTATTTTACTTGGTGATAGCTCTTAAATGGACATAGTGTTTTGTGATTTTTTAAATGTCTAAATTTCCTGACTTGGTTGCTATTGTAATTAATGTAAATGCATTAAAGAAACGTGTGTGTGGTTCGGTGTAGGCCTAACCTAAAATGATGTTCTTAAACTGTTAATACAATTTAGCTGTTTAACTTGAATATTTAACAACAGATATTAAAATTATAATAAAGTAAGCCTTTCTCGAACCTGAAATTGCGTTTTTTATTGTTATTTGACTGTAGACAATCACGTTTATGTTATTTTTTATTTTTCAGATTTAAATTTTAAATGTTACAAGATAAAAATAATGATCTATAATTTCGGATTAAACCAATATAACCAACGATTTATATTCATGACAGTTTCAACTTTTGTCGGCCACCCCACAACTCTTTCTTTTTGAAATAGAAATTTGGCTTACATAGTATAACAAGTTTTCCGTTTCATTTTATATTATATTTTTATGGTAGAAAATGTATTTTATTTTAAGTTTGTGTGAATATTTTAAATGGGAGTTTACTGAACCTGTAGTAATAAAGAAATAAAGTGCATATTTTAAGACGGCTATTTATTATAGCCAGATTGATCGTATCAATCTTTTCCTTACGATATTTTCCCAATCTAAACTATACGCTTGGAGTGACAAGAAGTATCACTAAATAAATAATAGTTATCTCCCATTTAACCCTTTATAAACCAACTTCTGACAAAGTTAGTGGGATATTTTACATTTGTAAAAGTATATAATGTTTACAATATTTGGGGATTGATTACATAAAACTGTAAAAAAAGAAGCCTATTGATACCAAAATATTCAATGTTGTGCAGTTTATAATAATTCGGTCACGCAGCTGAACCACTGACGTAAGTTGAGAGAATTTTCAAAAATAAGTTTATATATTTCAGGGTTTCAATCAAGTATTCGGGAGATTAGTCCATTCCACGAAGGCACTGAATAGCTAGCATCGCATCGAAAAAAGCGAGTCTGCACCTTGGTCTTGCGGCATCGGAGTATGGGTCTTGCGGCATCAGACCGTTTCGCGAGTTATTGGAGTAAAATCCCCCACATGGATTTGAACTGGGTACTTTTATGGTAGGCCTATTTTACGTTTCGATGGATTTTGGGCAAACCAGACGTGTATAAGGTTTGTACAATAAGGTCGTGTAAAGTGCAGAATAATCTCCTATGATATTATTATTTTTTTAGATAAGACGTTAACTTGTACAAGTTTTATTCTAGTACGAAAAATCTAAAAAAAAATTAAATCAAAAAATTAAAAATACGTGATTATGGTACTATAATTTTCGAGCGATTTAGAAAATCACTGTGTACCAAATTTTGACGAAATTGGGTGTAGAATGTGTTCGTAAGAGTGGGAACACGTACATTTTAATCACATTTTAAAAGAACACTTTTAAAGTTGTAAAAGAATTATTATAGTAATATGCGATGAGTTTTTTCTTAGATGATTTTGACCAAAGATTTTGCGTTTTCACTCATTTGACTGAAGATAACTTAAAAACGTATTTAACACGGATGTGACCATCGTTTTATCGTTAAATTTTATAATTAAACCATGTACCACACGACTACCTTTCCATTTAAAAAAATGGAGTTCATTGCAAGATGGCGGAACAAAGATGGCTGGCAAAAATTTCAAACTTTCCAAAAATTGGTTCTTTTACGGGTGTGAATAACTGCATTTGTTTATATCTCATAAGTAGGGCGTACATTTTGTGGTACAAGCCGTTTCCAGTCTTTTCAAACCCCTGTATATTTGACCGTTTAAAACGATTCTTTGTAAGGACACTTGATTTTAACTAAGCGAATCGAAACGGTTCATAGACATAAACTACTGATACGCTAGACAAAATGAAACATTTCACTCACAGCAGCACAGGAGGCAGACTTGTTTCGCGATGTGAAGTCGGTTCCTCGGTGTCTCGCGTCACTGTATTTTCAGATTCGCGCTGAAACAAAATTAAAACTCTAATTTTACCATATTTTCATCATTATAAAAGGGGCGTCCAATGCCCGTAGATTCAAAGATCTTGTACAGTGAATAAATGTGTTGAGGAAAGACATTCCCTAATCCCAGGTAATTTTTACTAGCTAAAAAATGTACAGTTTTATAATCCTTATAATTGAACACATTTGCCAGTTAAAAATTCCCTTAGCATAGTTAGATAGACCTAAATAAATTGTTGCTTTTTAAATAGTATTTTTATAAATATGATGTATCTAATTAATCTGCCTGTGATTTTTCACGGGGGCTTACTAGTAATAATAATAATTTTTGAAAATTTGTTTCTAAATTAATCTTAGAGAAGAGTAGTTGTACGGTTTTCGTAATAAGTTTAACTGAATTTGTATAAAACCAGAGTGCAGATACATTATTGGCCAACATTATTTACTAACATTATTGGCCTTTAATATAAGGGACACACACGTTGGTGAACTTATAATATGGGGCACACACGTTGGTGAATATATAAAAAGGAACACACACGTTGGTGAACGCATAATAAGGGACACACACGTTGGTGAAGCTATAATAAGGGGGCACACGTTGGTAAACCTATAATAAGGGACACATACGTTGGTAAACCTATAATGAGGGACACACACGTTGGTGAACCTATAATAAGGGACACACAGGTTGG
>JAGFPH010000009.1:590840-615169 GCA_018207615.1 Philaenus spumarius
TAGTATAAGATATTGTTTAGTATTTAAATATACAATTATATATATCAAAATAAAGATAAAAATGTGATCTTTTAATGGCTTTTAGTTTCATTCAGATTGTTTGTTTAGTTTTCAATATAACTATACATACGGACTCGGAAAAGAAAAACAGATATTTTTTAATACATAAGATTCTTCAAAACCAACAGATTTTTTTGGGTTAGATTGACTAGCAAACAAAAACCAAATCAACTAAAAATGCTTACTATATTTTAATTCAATTCAAACATTGGTTGTTACATAATATATATATAACAGCTAAGTTGGATCAAAAACTGAACATAATTTTAGGTTAGGCCTACAATGAAACAAAAAACACGTTTATTTTCAACCAATGTAGAATCAGGTTTTTACAAATTTTCCCAACTTTCAGTTTTATTAGATTAGGTAAAATCAAACAAAAGGTTTACTGTATCTATACTAATATTATAAAGAGGTAAAGTTTGTTTTTTGTTTGTATGTTTGTAGGGGGTAATCTCTGGCACTACTGAACCAATTGAAAAAATAGTTTTACTAATAAAAAACTGCACTATCCCTGAGTAACATAGGCTATAATTTATTTCGATAAAAACCTTTTTTTATTTCAATATTTGTAAATTTAGTCAGAAAAAATTCTTAGGTTAGGTCTAGAATGATAAACCAACACATGTATTTACATTTATTACCATAGCAACCAATTGAATAAAATAACATAATATAGCTGTTTGCTCCAATATTTCCATTAACAGCTGATTTCAAAATTTGAAGCAATTATTATTTTTGTATTTCTAGCTTTTGGGTTATAGGGTTTTAAAGTGTAGACCTGAGCCTTGCTGGTTCTTTTAACCATTATTAAAACTGCTGTTATAAAATATAAGAAATAATTTGATTTGAACATTTAACATTATTTACCATCTTAGTATTACTACTACACCTTTATTATCAATAAAACATAACATATGATTTTAGAAAGTTCCGTTGGGGGTTGGCGTGCGGAGCACCCAGGGTTCTCCCCTAGTATTTTTTTTTAATAAAACCCCGCAAATTTTCATTCCAGCACAAAAAATTTAAATAACCTTTCTGTCAAAAAAACGTGCTGGTTAAAAAAATTTTCCGCTGGTAAACTTTTTCGAGTGAAAAGCAACGAGTGTACCACATTTTGTAGAAATCGGACGTAAAATGCGGACGTTAAAGTGCGAAAATTTATATACACACATATATGAAATGTTTAATGAGACCTAAAAGAGTTCTGGTGACAGCGATCGGTGTTCATTGACTACTTCCGACCTTACGTTTCAAAGTAAGAGTCATAAATAGCTCATATTTTCTGTCGAAATTCAATATATGTGTGCATGAAATTTGAACGCTTTAAACGTATTTGTTTTTGGCTAATGGTCTTAAGTAATTCTAATGCCGCGCAAGAAGTTCATTGATCTTGCCCACAGAAGATGTCACGTTTAATAAACTTGTGCCGAGCATGATGCAATAGTTGTGCACCTACATGATTGCGAAATAGTTTAGTTAGACCGCAAGCCTAGTTTTTAAATTACACCGCTCCAGTTGTGGTTCCCAGTTAAGGTGAAGGAGATCAAAAAACAAATTCCACCAAGGTTTCGACTGTGGCGTAAAACTGTCCTAGATAATAACATAATAGTGGATGACGTCGAAGAATAAATTCCAACTTAATTGTGCAAAACTTACCTTCCGTGAAAAATGCTGTTTAGTTATGAACAATTTTATTTGAGTTAAATGGATTCTTGCTGTTGATTCTTGTTTTTGCAATTTTTGTATAGAATATGCATATTTAATTTGTATCTCAGAAAAACAAAATCTTTTGCAGAAACGTAAGTTTCATGAACTGTACCCACAAATTTGTGCTTGGAAATAGAGCTCAGAGTTTCCCGGAAATGAAAACTTTTCCCTGATGATGACTTTTTAAGTTAAAAACTTAACTGAAGTACATTCAATTAATTAAATAACAACATGATTTTGTATCTATCAGTGATAACTTTTTCCCCTTCTTTGACGCTTTTTGAGATGTTATCACATCATCCCTCGCAAAATAGAGGTTGTCAAAACATTGCCGACAGAAGTGAAAACTGTCATAAGCATAAACAATTTTGTTTATGATATTTTAAATTTTTTAGATTTCAATTTTAAATGTGAAAGATAAAAATAATTCGAACACGCAGCTGATCCTCTGACGTGAGTTGAACAAATTTTATAGGCCTACGTTTTAGGGTTTCAACCAAAAATTTGTGAAATAGGTCTATTCACGACGGTGCTGAATATCTGCAAAATGCTTCGCACACCATTCCGAATATTGGGAGTCTCTTCAATACACAAAGCATTGCGTGCCTCGCACGCCAACCCCCGTATTGGGATTATCTTCAATACACAATGTATTGCGTGCTTCGCACGCCAACCCCACGGTAAAATCCACCAAATGGCTTTGAACCGGGTACTTTTTTGGTAATTTTACGTTTTGATCGATTTTGAAAAACCAAGCGAGCTATAACGTCGCGTAAAAAAACAAAATGTGCAGAATAACATCCTACATTTATATTTGTAGAACAAACTCTAAAAAAAATCATTCTCGTAGGAAAACCCTAATAAAATAGTTACTTCCGGTCAAAAAATGTGCTTCCGGCAGTTGGATTTTTTTGGCTAACGAACTCGTCCGAGCGACGTAGACAACCAACATGTGTACCAAATTTGAACTAATAGGACTTAAAATGCGGACGCTAGAGTGCAAACACATATAATATATATATATATATATATATATGATTTTTAATAACACCCCAAAATGTGTTCTGGGGACCATGATCGGTGCTCATTTGCTGCTCCCGACCTTGGGTCTTACCATAAGGGCCACTGCAATAGATCATTTTTCCTATCGAAATTCCCTAATAACACAACTTACAAAATAAGGAAGCATAATGTCCATGTCATAGGTATTACCAAGTAAACAATTTTAACACAATTTACAAAATGAGGAAGCACAATGTCCATTTCAGAGATACTACCAAGTAGATTTCAACACAATTTATGAAATTACTAAGCATAGTATCCATTTCAGAGGTATTACCAAGTAAATGATTTTAACACAATTTATGAAATGAGGAAGCACAATGTCTATTTCAGAGGCATTACCAAGTAAACTATATACTCTGCTATATACACATGTGTACTGTATATAGTAGAGCGTGACGGAAAATGCGTGACGGAATAGATCGTGACGGTAAAATCCGATTCACCGCTAGCAAAATTTTTTAAATTTTTGGACGCGGTGCGCCTATAGAAGTTTTTACTTTAAAAGCTGAATCTAAGAATCAGCTGTCTAGTTGGTCAAATCGAGTATTTAAATTTCAAATTATTTTGTGAATAATAATTTTTATTTGAGTTAAATGGGTTGATGTTCGGTTACTTTTAAACCACTCAACCTTTCTGATTAACCTTCCAT
This sequence comes from Philaenus spumarius, assembly GCA_018207615.1. Classification (NCBI taxonomy): domain Eukaryota; kingdom Metazoa; phylum Arthropoda; class Insecta; order Hemiptera; family Aphrophoridae; genus Philaenus; species Philaenus spumarius. Next base: position 594,325 of record JAGFPH010000009.1, read on the forward strand.
CTCACACGGGAAAGTTATCAGTAAACTTTACTTAATCCATCGACAGGCTACGGATTCAGAATATGACACACACAAAACAATCGATATCCTCTTCCACCCCAACTAAACCCTGCTGAGCTACTGACCCATTTCCTCCCCCAAAATGACCCGCGGACCCATCGACAAAAGGGAGCTCTGTATTGATTACGTTGCTCCAAACACCGAGCGAAGGGGAGCAGAGTGCGGTATGAATACTGAATAAAATGCATTGAATTTAAAATCGTTTTATATGCAATGACTTCTCGCGGAATATATTCTTTATGAGTACGTAACATCTTCACCGAGAAGCTTAAACTAAGAAATAGCTTTTATATCTGTAGTGGCGGACTGTTTTAATTATAAAGTACAAATTATATAAATCTATATACTTAAAAGAATAACTTCTGACTGACTGATTCATAATCAACGTACATAAAAAAATATGATATCTGTATCCTTTATGTTCAGGGATCCTTCATATCACTATGCAGAAGTGGACTTAAGAAAGGATTTAGACAAATATTGAGGTTAAGGGTTGATCTAGTCAAAATACGGAACCAATAACACATAAAACAGCTGGTTTGAATTAAAAGCTTAGCAACGCAATTCTAGCATTCTAGGTGTGGCATTTTCTGAACTAACACAAGTTTGTTGAATGCATTTACATTTTATTACCATAGGAACCATAACAGAAAATTTACATACATTTAATTATTTTTCACAAGAAACAAATTTTTTAGGTTAGGTTAAAAAAATTATGAATGAATTAAAATTCTTATCGAATATTCCGCTTGAATGTTTTGAGTACCGTATTCATTTTGATCAAAGTTGTAAACATAACAAACGAATATTATCTATACTAATATTAATAAAATAAATAATATAAATAATAATACTAATATTAAAAAAGAGGTAAAAATTTGTTTGTTTGTATGTAGGGTATAATCTCTGGAATGACTGAACCGATTGAAAAAATAGTTTTACTAATAAAAAGCTACACTATCCCTGAGTAACATAGGCTATAATTCATTTCGATGAATACATTTTTATTTCAATATTTGTAAATTTAGTTGGAAATAATCTTAGGTTAGGCCTAGACTGATGAACCAACACATGTATTTACAATTATTACCGTAGCAACCAATTGAATAAAATAACAGATAAAATAGCTGTTTGCTCAATATTTCCATTAAGAGCTCACTTCAAACTTTAAAGCAATTATTTGTATTTCTAACATTTAGGTTAGGTTTTTATTAAATTGCAGACCTGTGCCTTGCTGGTTCTTTTAACCTTTATTATAACTGCTGTTATAAAATATACAAAAAATTTGATTTGAACATTTAACATTATTTACCATCTTAGTTTTGGGGGGTTAATATTAATCCTACATATTTATTATAAAGAAAACAAAATGATTATGTGTATTGAAGGTTCTAACTAGGTTGGCGTGCGGGGCACGCAGGGGGTTCCCCCAGTTATTTATTTAACAACATAAAAGTTACATTAAAAGTTGTAGACATAATCTGAAATACATTACATTGTTGAATTATTACAGCTGATGGAAGAAATCAGCTGTTTTATCTTAGTGAATAAATCAAACAATTCAACCTTGAGCACGCGCTATAGACCTACTCTTTTTTTTGAATTCTCGCTTTTATGGGAGTTGATTAATTTTCTATATGCATTCATATCCATTTAATTAATTCTTGGATATATATTCTGGTTCTTTTAAATAATATCAATTATAATATAAATTAATAGCTTCTTACATTGCATTACTTGTCTTTTCACTGTAACACTTTACACTTCCTAAACTTTAAATTAAAATTAATTTTGAATTTATCGCGTAAGTTTGTTTTCATTTTAACTTTTACTTAGAACCTTTATTTTACTTTAAATGAATTCATCTAACCCTTTTTTACACTATGATATTTTAAATATATTTTGACTTAATTTCTGGTCTCTTCTCCAACCGACTGACCACCTTTCTCTGGCCTTTTCCTGAGACATACATTCTGACGATTCTCTGATTTTATTTTCTCAGAGAATCTATTGGTGTAGTATACAAAACAAATTTCACTATTTTTAATGTCCAGAGATGCGTGAACATTCATACTGCCTGCGTGAACATTCAGTGAATATAATACCAAAAATAACTGTCTGGAATGTAATGCGATATTTCCCACTATATAACAATGTTAGAGTTAGGACTTACACGAGAAAGCGTTAGTTGCAAACTGATGTAACGAAGTTTTTGAAATATAAACCCGGCTGTAACACTCAATAAAAAATCTACATCTACATAACGAATAGAGCATGTATTAAACATCAATGCGAACTTAAATTCTCTCAGAAAAAGTAATTTACCTCTGCATAATCAATTTGTCAACGGTAAATAGTACTTTATATATTACAAAGACCTTTATACAGGGTGTCCCCGAACTCTCTGGACCCCTTTTGTGGATATGTTCCTGGGATCCAGACAAACATATTTCACAATATAAACATTTGTCTACGGTACTTATTTTTTCGTCTGTCTGTATGTGTTTTTTTTTATAAAATACTTAAAATTTTTGAAGTAGAAAAGATATTGAGCTCAAACTTTGTATCCCTATTTGGTGCGTAACCTTTTATCACTGTACGATCAATTAGAACATTATTTTCAATGTGCTCGAAACATTATGCAAATAACTTATTACTTTAGCTCTCTAGCTTAATGGGAAGTATAATAATAAATTTGTATTGTTTTAATGGTTGTTACATTTTCACCCCTTAGCAGTACACAAAAACATACAAATATGTTTTACTTTTTATATATATCTCGTAAGAAAGAAATGTACAAATTTCCAGCTCTCTAGTTTTAATGGAAGTATAATAATAAATATTTATTTTTTAGGGGTTGTTTCAACCATTAAATCTAAATGAATTCTAGCCTATGTCTCATTCCAGGTCATGATCTATAAGTGTGCCAAATTTCATTCAAATCCATCCAGTAGTTTTTATGTGATTGAGTACGCACACACACACAAAGACATAAACAATTAGATTTTTATATAATAGCATAGATTATGTTGAATTTTGTTAATTTTTGTTTATTTGCCAAAAGAGATAATTTTTTAAACAAGTAAAGTAATGCACCGTTATTTGTTTTTTATGTTTATGGTTTTATAGTTGTATTATTGTGTTAATATTGTTATCAAGTTGTTAAACCTCGGCGTAAAGAGAGGAGTATTATAAGTTTAACGTGTGTATCTGTGTGTCTGTGGCATCGTAGATCCCAAACGGATGAATCGATTTTGATTTAGTTTTTTTTTATGTGACTTGATCGAGAGTGTACTTTCAAGAAAATATGTTCAGCCATTCTAGGATTTTTTAAAATTATTATTATTTCTTTTAAAGATATTATGTTGATTTGGATTAGTTTGTCATCAAAGCCAAATCTAAGTTTTTATAAAGTTGTTTTGTGAGTGTAAGTATAAGTTGACTTCCCGGTCATGTAATTCTCTCACTTTTGAGCTATTTATTTGTAGAATTGTGTGCAATATTATTTCCAAACAGATTTTAACCTCGGGTGAATTGGCCCTTTCCTAATTCTTTATATTACAGCAGGAATATTTTTGTGTTTTATTATTATGATTATTGTTTATTATATTAGCATGAATTTATAATCTATATATATTATATTTTGTACTGTGAATAGTTTTTTATTTTATTATTAAGAGTCTAAATTAAGTTTCTAACATTTTTTGCTGTTTTAATGATATATGAAAAGGACCAAATAAACACATTTTCATTTCATATAGAATTGCATATGATTTTTATATCAATTAAGAATAATATTTATTTATTTATTTTTATAGTTTGTAGGAATTTAGTGCAATTTATTTTTATTGGATAGAGGTAGCTACCCCTTTTTGTTTGTAGTGACGATATTCTCTAAAAAATCTTGGTACTAATATTTGTAAATTGTGAAATTTTAGTAAAATTGGTTGAGTAGTTTTTGAGAATATAGAAAAAGTAACTGGATTATTATTTAATTTTAAGGGTAGTTATTACATTACATTCCTTTGACTTAAATAACCATGCAAATAGTTTTGTAAATCCCTTAAAAAATATATTACTTAATTTTAATTTTATAGCTTGTAAGAAGTTAGTTTGATTTATTTTTATTGTATAGCAGCCCCATTTCAACACATTCCAAAATTGTAAAAACAAACCATCCAGAGACCCACTCAAACACACAAAAAAATTCATCAAAATTGGTCCAGAGTTCAGTGACATATACACGTACAGAAGAATTGTTTGTATAAAGATAAAGACAGTTTCTAAGTTTGTCTAGGTTACAGCCAAATTGGCCTCCATTTATTTTGTATGAAGATAAATTATAAAGTTTTTTACCTTCTGCTAATGAAATTTTAAACCAACTTCATAAACCTCTCCGCGTCGCATTTAATTCAAAAACTTCCTAAATTTCAATATTTCCTTAAACTTCAGATTTTAAACGAATAAAGCAAAGGTTGATAAGTTTAAATTGCAAACAGGAACTTTGCACGATGTAAAGTCTTTTAATATTGTCCGCGTAAATGTTCCCTCTTTTCCAAAAAAAATCTGGAAACTTTCCCCTCTCGTGACTTAAACGGCGTCGATTAAAGACAACCGTTGGTTTTAATTTTTTTAATCGTCAGACGCACAGAGAGTGATAGCACGACATTAAGACAAGGAACAGGGGAACAGTGAAACAGCTGGGGCAAGGTCACACCGCCACGGCTACTGTACAACAATTACAAGAGTTATCTGTCTTGGATGAGGAACAAAGTGTTGGATTTATCGCTTACTTAATTCGCAAAGTTTAAGCGCGTAATCCCATTCCAAGTATGCAATTAAATTAGGGTTTATTTCTCGTTTTGTCAACTTGATGCATTACCCTTTTCTTTTTCCTACTTCGGCGTGTTTGTTTTATTTATAGCGGAAGATTTGTTTGACTGGATGTAATGGAAGTAGATAAATTATGAACGTCAAGTGCTTTTTATAATTTTGTACAATCAATTTAATAATTGTAAGCAGGGTTTGTTTTTGCATTACGCTGTAGCTACACAATCCTCGCCTGTTCATCCAAATAGAAAAATCCTTCATGGATGGGTCATGGAGGGCTACCATACCATACCAACCACCCGGGGCTGCGGTGGTTGGATGCGGGTTTGTAGCTGCACACACGGACAAACCACGGTTACAAGTATTATATATTAAAAGCGTGGTTCGTCTGTGCGTGCCTCTATAACTCCACAACCCACGGCCCACAACCCATGAAGGTTATATGGTACGGTAGCTTTCCATCCCCATCCATGAAATGGTCTCCCCACTGTGAAATGGAGCCCGTCGCACAAATGGACTTCTTACGGGGAGTCGGTGAAGCAGCAGGGAATCCAGTGCTGAAGTGGCCGAGACTGCAAGAATGTTCCTGAATGTTCTAGAATACTACAGAATATTCCAAAACAGAAGGTTCTAGAATGTTTGTGAATGTTGTAGAATGCCCCAGATTGTTGTAGAATGTCCCAGAATGTTGTAGAATGTCCCAGAATGTTGTAGAATGTCCCAGAATGTTGAACAACGTTCGAGAATGTTCAAGAATTTTATAGAACGTTGGAGAATGTTGTCGAATGTTTATATAATGTTCAAGAATGTTCCAAAAATTTATAGAATGTTGGAGGTTGCAGAATGTTGTAGAATGTCCCAGAATGTTAAAGAATGTTTATAGGATGTTCGAGAATGTACCAAAATGTTGTAGAATGTTCCAGAATGTTCTATAATACTACAGAATATTCCAAAACTGAAGGTTGTAGAATGTTGTTGAGTATGTTGTAAAATGTTCAAGAATGCTATAGAAAGTTTGAGAATGTTGGGGAATGTCCAGAATGTTGTGGAACGTTCAAGAATATTAAAAACGTTAGAAAATGTTGTAGATTGTTCCAAAATGTTATAGAATGTTCAAGAATGTTTACAGAATGTTCCGAAATCTTATAGAATGTTGGAGAATGTTCTAGAATGTAGTAGAATGTTCCAGAATGTTATAGATTCTTCCAGAAGGTTCGAGAATTAGAATGTTCCATACGGTTCCTAAAATACCATCTTGAGGAATGAATAAACTTGAAATAGAATTACTTATTTTTTTAACTGTCAAATTGGAAGACACTTCTCGATCTACAGTTGACAAGTAGACCGCATAATGGACTAGATTCAGAAGTGCCTTGTCGTGCCGCATCGCGCCGCTCCTCTTTGATATTACTACACACAAGTCCAGCTTTTGTTAGTAAGTTACTCTGTACAGGAAGTTCGTTGAAAGATCACATATGGTTTGATAGATGTATAAAACATTCTTTCAAATAACTAAACTACATTTTAATAAGGTATGATAGAACATTTTTGTGTTCAGTGATGTGGCAGGAAGATGGGTCAGGGGACTGCCATTTTTGTAAAATTACCCTCTCTAAATAGCGTGTATAAGCTACATTTATAAACATTTAAAAAGGAAATGATGAAACACCAGACTATGTTATTATGTATGTTCTCAAATTTCAAATGACCCAACTTTTTGGGGTTTAAAAGTATTAGGGGTAACCCTCCACCCATGGCTACGTCCTTGGATACACAGTTGGGACTACAATGTAACCTTACAATGATTCCAAACAAAACAGATCCACCATAACCCAACAACTCTCCGCCAAGCTATTACCGCTATAAAGTCCGCTATAGAGGCGCGGCGTGATCTGACGAGCAAACACGCGCATCACAATAGATATACCGCTCCCTCTTTACAATAGCAGCTGATTAATACATTTCTTTCCCAATGGGTTTTCATCACATATGTTGACCTATTTGTCCAGTCCGAACTGTATAATGGACAACAGGTACGGAATGTTTCGGACCACCTCTATACGTGTTAAAATAGATGACAGTGCACTATGCTGTACTACTAGGCCTAAACCGCGTCTGAAACAAGATTTATACACCATCGAGAATTTACGGTAGAAATTAATCTTGTCGTTTAAAATGTGTTCGTTTCGCTTTATCCGTGTAAGTTTGTTATGTTTTCTTTGTAGATCTAACATGGCGGATAGATAAGCTTTGAGGCATGCTGACTCGACTATATCATAATTGGTTCTCTTTTATCATATTGAATCAACTTTGAAAACGTTCAATTACCTAAACCTCGACTAATTTGTTTTTTTAGGTGAAAACCTGGGTGGTTATCATCGCCTGGAAACCGGAGTGAATTTGTTTGATGCTCATAAATTAACTAGAAATTTGAGATACCAAAAATCAAACACAGAATGAAAATTCAACATTTAATGTTGACACACCATTGAGACTAGTTAGAAATAGCAATAAATAATATAAAATAACTAGCTGAATACCCGTGCTTCGCTACCTAGGTTTTTTATTTTTTGCATTACTATATTACATAATTGTAATATTTTTCTCTCATTTTCTTTCATCACGAAAGTGATTTATTACATGTGCAGTATTTTAAATTAGTTTGGTATTTATTGTTCACTGACTGCCCGTCGATCGTCTTCGACACTGTATGTGAGGTAAATAAATTAAATAAAAGACAAAATAATTAATTCAGAGTGAAGAGCGTCTTCTTTTTCAACTAATAAATCTACAGGCTGGTAAATCACAGTCTTAGCTGGATGTTGCAGATTACCCAGATATGTCAATATACGAATGCATAGATCGTGATTGTTTTGATCAGCTTACTTCCGGATAATTCTGGTTACTTCGGCACTATCTCTATTTCGAGCTCCTTTTACCTGCTTCCCATAAGAAGACCATTGTTGTGATGCGCTTTTCTGACGCCCACCGCCGAACCCAACCCCTGCAGTTCCAAACCAAAACCTGCTGCATAGATGAACGACGGAAGGCTACCATACTATATAAGCCCCGTGAGGCTGCGGGAGAAGGGTGCGGAGTTATAGTGAGACATTGCGTAAACCACGCTTACATGCACGCTCATATATTGATTGTGAGCTGCTAGCCGTGGCGTCACTCACAAAAAAGAAAAAGTAAATGAAATAAATTACATTAACTGTGCTTTAAAATCTGACGTAAGATTTGAGATTCCTGGCCCGAAATTCCACTGCGTAGTGAGTTTCATCCAGATCTGTCAATGTTTTCCCAACAACAATACATGTTCAGCTATGCGACGGTAAGCGCTAAAAATCAATTTGCAAACGAACGCAATGATTTAAATTCATGTTTCGAAACGCATCCAGTCCCCCTTCTGTTCACCTGTGTTAGAAATGTTATATTTCTGCCTACATTTTACCTAAAGTAATGGCTACATAAAGGCATAATAGTTACATTTTATCACAGAGAAGAAAAATATCTGTGATTTTATCCATTAGATGCAAGCAATCGAAATTCAAATGGTTTTTTTAAATATAATGTATGAATAATATGTACCAAATTTCAGCTATCTAGCTTTATAGATATTAAAAGACATTATTGTTTATATTTTTTATTTTTTAACTCAGTCACAGGTAACAAAAATGAGTTTGGTTTGTTTTGTCTTAGTACCATTTAAGAAATAAGTGGAATACATTTCAGCTCTCTAGGTTAAAGAAAAGTATGATAATTTTTATTTATTGTTTTACTGGTATTTTTTCAATTTTCATCCTTAGACGCAAGTAATCCTTTGAAGCTAGTGCATTAATCTTCCAATTTACCACTTATGAAAGAAACGTGTCAAACAACAGCTCTTTAGCTTCATGGGAGGAATAACAACTTGCTTTTTAACGTAAAAAAACCCCACATTTCACTCATTAGACGTACAAGTATCCTCAGACTAGGAATATATATATAAAATTTTTAATGACACTCAAAACTTTTTCTGCTCACCGACCACTACTTAGGACTTCCCATTAAGAGTCAATGCATAGCTCATCTTTTCTATGAAAATTCACTAAAAAAATGCACCGACTTTAAAGTTGTGTTAGATATTTTGAATTCTTTCGTTTGTAAACATTGTTAGGTGTTATATTTTTCTAATTTTTCAGCCTGTTCCAGGGAGAAAGCTTTAAGGGGGCACTTCACCTGAATATTGATAAAAATTAAACAAAATTATAATTATTTTTTCACCTAGTTTTGTTCCCTGTGATTTTCTGAACAATTTTATATATAATAAGTATAGATAATATGCTTATAATTAGTTTATTTTATGTAAAAACAAAACGCGTACATGTAGGCCTATATTCTATAAATAAATTAATCTTTTTCTAGGCCGTTTTCTGAAAGTTTTGTTTCTCACGTTTTCATTTACTGTGGCAGACATAACTCAAGTTGTATTTGAGATAGCCTCATAATATTTTTTTTATTTTGAAGAGGACATTTCATTGTACAACCTGTAGTATGGATATACATTAGTTCCTATAATTAAGATTTTAAGAAATGATTAAAAAAAGATTTAACTAAAAATTTGTATAAAAAATTAAATAACATATTTTTTACAGAAATATTTTATATAATTTAATATCTATACTACAGGTTGTAGAATGGAATGCCTTCTTCAAAATAAAAAATAAAAAATGAGGCTATCTCAAATAAAACTTGAGTTATGTCTGCCACAGTAAAGCCCAGTTAAATCCGTAAAAGTTAACCCCCCTCCCCCATGGGGGAGGGGGTGGGAGGCCAAAACTTATGGAAAAGTCACTATAACCAACACTCATATTATAAAACATAAAATAATTAGGTTTGCTTTAAAAATAAAGACTTTTCTTTAAAGGTGGAGTGCCCCCTTAAGTTTGCCAAATGAGTCGCATAAGGAGTTAAATATGTAGCCTACACTAATTCGAAAGATTGCCCCATTCTTACATTAAGCGGTTCCATTTTAATAACGCTCCAGATTCAGTTTTCTGTCCACCATGTGTACGAAGTATTCTCATTTATAAGCTGCAAACATCGAACCGTATGGGTGGTTGTATCTTCCGGCAGGTCGCAGACCGACTAAAAGTTATTGCTAACGTCTTAATTGTGTATATCTTCATGGGCATATATCACTATCGTCATATCTTACCATTGAAAAATCTATAAAATCTTAAAGATTGCAGTAAATTTAAATTTATTTTATGCGATTTCTAATAAAAACCACTTTCACTCAGTAGTGTGGTTATATTCAATCTAGTGCATAATTAATTAATCATGAACTTTTACAAATTAAAAAAAAAATTTAATTTTACCGCTCAATAGAAGTAATATAGAAAAGTTCGATGACGCAGATGAACCGCTGACGTGAGTTAAGCGAATTTCCAAAAGTAAGTTTTTATACATTTTATGGTTTCAATCAACTATTAGGGAAATTTTTCTACTCACGAAGTCGCTCAATAACTGCCTGCGCGTACGAAATATGTTAGTAGAATTTGTTCCGGTCGGAAAAACTATCTTTGCGATTTTGGACCTCGACCTTGCGGCATAGGAACATTAACTCTTCGCTTCGCTCGCAGCAAAAAACTGACTTCGCGAGTTTACATAGCGGTACCTTTGTGGTATTTTACGTTATGATCGATTTTGGTGAAGCAGACGAGCTATAAATTCGTGTAAAATAACAAAATGTGCAGAGATAAAACCTCAAGCAAATATAATTCTAGTACAAAAATCTCAAAAAATGTTTACGGCAAAAAACGTAAAAAAGGTACTTCTTGTTTGTGGATTCCCAGCGACTTAGAAAACCAAAGAGTGTATCAAATTTGAACCAAATCGGACGTAAACTGCGGCTGCCAGAATGCGAACACACATATATAACCATAGCATATGCGAACCTATGCTGTATATATAATGTTAAGTTTATACATATATATAAATATAAATGTTGCATATATATGTGTTCGCACTCTAACCGCCGTATTTTAAGTCCGATTTGTTCGAAATTTGCTACTCACGTCGGTTTTATAAGTAGCCCGGACGAGTTCGTGAGCCAAAAAAATCCAACCCCCATTAGCACGGTTTTTGACAAAAAGAAATTTAGTTTGATAAGATTGTTCGTACTAGAATGAAACTTTTTGGGTTTTATGAAAAATAATAAATAAAGGAGATTAGTCTGCACATTCTGCTGTTTTTACACGACCTTATGGCTCGTCTGGTTCCCCAAAATCTATCAAAACGTAAAACACCATAAAAGTATCCTGTACACGTGGGGGATTTTACCGAGGGTGCATTTTCTGATCCGAGGCCGACGGCCGATAAAATACCATAAACGGAGTGTTTGCTCTTCGAGCGGAACGAAACAGCGCGTGAGCCTCATGTGCACACAAATTCTACTAATATATTTCGTACACTGGCAGCTATTCAACGCCTTCGTGAGTAGGTAAATTTCCCAAACAATTGGTTGAAACCCCGAAACATATAAATTTAATTTTGGAAATCCGCTCAACTCACGTCAGCGGTTCAGCTGTATGGTCGAAATATTTTACTCTATACCTAGTCTTATAAAATAAATGGATCACAAACTTAGTTACGTAAAATGTAAATTATTAATGAAGGACACAAAACTCTAATATTGAACCAATTGAAATTTGCGTAAGAAAAAATGAATCATAGCCGGAAACGAGCGATAACGATTCCTAGTCTGAAGTCGTTAATTTAAATTGAATCAGTTATTCATTGAGTTGGGTGGTTTGAATTCTTCCGAAACGACAAATGAGTCGATTTTCCAAGTGAGTCATGAATCAATCGATTCGGTTCAAATTGAACGAATCGTCCGTGACTAACCCAACGCGGCAGTGAAAAGAGTTCTTTAATTAAAGACGGTTGAGTTTCAACAAATGAGTTGACTCATTTTCCAAGTGATACATGAATCAATCGATTTAGTTCAAATCGAACGAATCGTTCGTCAGTTGCACGACGCAGCAGTGAAAAGAGTTCTTTCTGCAGAATTAAAGACGGTTGAGTTTTCAACAAATGAGTCGACTCATTTACCAAGCAAGTCATGAATCAATAGATTCAGTTCAAATCTAACGAATCGTTCGTGAGTCGCACAACGCAGCAGTGAAAAGAGTTCTTTCTGCAGAATTAAAGACGGTTGAGTTTTCAACAAATGAGTCGACTCATTTTCCAAGCAAGTCATGAATCAATAGATTCAGTTCAAATCTAACGAATCGTTCGTGGGTCGCACAACGCAGCAGTGAAAAAAGTTCTTTCTGCACAATTAAAAACAGTTGAGTTTTCAACAAATGAGTCGACTCATTTTCCAATCGAGTCGTGAATCAATCAATTCAGTTCAAATTCAGTTCGTGATTCGCACATCACTAGTTTACACAACACCTTTCCAGCTTTGACTGACGAATTGCAAACGTTTTCCAGAAATAGACCAAACACGACACTCAAGTTGTAATACGAAAATCTAGGTTAGTTGATGGATCGTCGACATTTTGTTAACATTTTGTGTTTACGCACGCCTTTGTAGTCCACCTAGCCGTGTTTACATCTCGCGGGTTACAGGTAAAGCATGTCTACTAACGTTTGACAGATAATACTGAAACAGACGTTAATGACTTCAGGGTATTTCTGTAGTCTTTGAAGTGTTCAAAGAAGAACTCAAACATTCTTGATATATAGTCCGGTAAGGAGGTGTCCAAAATGGGGCGGTTGCGCAAAATTGTATTTTGGTTGGTGTTTATTAACTGTCGCAAACGGCGTCGCGTCTGTTGGCAATAAGGGCTCTGGTATGTGGACACTGTATGGGTATAGTGAATTGAGTGGGGTCTTGTAAATGGGGTGATCGTTGCGTGCGTGCCAAGAGACACGCAACTGTCTTCACAATGTTATTACAAGGGTATCTTATTAGGATTCCGTAAAAAGAAAAACAGAACCATTATTGGGTCACTCTGTCTGTCGTAGTCAAATTTCTCGAAAACAGAACAAGCATATTTTGCATAAAGTGTTCAAGGTATTTTCACAGGTATGTGCTACAAACTAGCCCTATTCCCGAAAGCCCTTCAGGTGAAGTTTTGAAAAACCTGTTGTTGTATAAGAACTAAATCTTTACAGACAAAATATAGCGATCCAATCTTTGACAAAACATGATTTTTAATTATTAACGAATTTCCATAGGAAAGATGAGCTACTTCACTGACTCTTATGGTGAGACCAATGTCGCGAGTGGTCAGTGAGCACCGATCATGGTGACCAGAACACGTTATATTATAAATATGTACATATATATTAATACTAGCTGACCCGGCAATGCTTTGCTATTACATAATTTGGTGAAATAAATGCGACAAATGATCCTGATTTAATAACTTTGACCCATAACCCCCCCCCCCTAAGATTTAGAATTTTTTAAACCCTTTCTTAGTGAGCACCTATGGCCCTAGAGGAAGCCCATACCAAATTTCGTTCTAATCTGTTCAGTAGTTTTTGAGAAATCTTGATTTAGTAAATTTCACCCCCCGCCCGAACTCCCCTAAAATTTCGAATTTTTTGACAACCTTTCTTAGTTAGCACCTATGGCACTGGAAGAAGCTACATACCAAATTTCGTTCCAATCCGTTCAGTAGTTTTGGAGAAATCTAGATTTTTAGTTACTTTGATCCCCCCAAACCCCCCTATAATTTCAAATTTTTTTTAAAACCCTTTTTTAGTGAACACTTATGGCCCTAGAGGAAGCTACATACCAAATTTCATTCCAATCCGTTCAGTAGTTTTGAAGAAATCGTTTGTTAATAACTTTGATCCCCCCAAACCCCCCTAAAATTTCGATTTTTTTCAAAACCTTTCTTAGTGAGGACCTATGGCCCTAGAGGAAGCTATATACCAAATTTCATTTCAATCCGTTCGGTAGTTTTTGAGAAATCGTGATGAGTGAGTCAGTGGTACTTCGCTTTTATATTTATAGATTTGTGTGTGTGTTCGCACTCCAACAGCCACAATTTACGTCCGACTTGATCCAAATTTGGTGCACACGTTGATTTCCTAAGTAGCTCGGAGGAGTTCGTTAGAGAAAAACCTGAAGTACGTTTTTGGACCGGAAGTAAACATATTTTTAGATTTTTTAACTAGAATAAAATATTGTTGTGCTTTTATCTAAAAAAATATGAGATATTATTGTGTTAATTTGGTTTTTAAGCGACCTTAGAGCCAGTCCGGTTTCCCCAAAATCAATTCAAACGAAAAATACCGTAATAGTACCCGGTTCAAATCTACGTGGGGGCAGCTTCTGATCCGAGAAAGCTAGCAAAGCGAAGCGAAGCAGCTAATGAGCCGGGGCTGGAGGATGAGGTGCAAACAAATTCTACTAACATACTTCGTACGCCCAAGCAACTATTCAGCGCCTTCGTGAGTAGATTAATTTCTCAAGTAGTTGGTTGAAACCTTATAACATATAATTTTGGAAATTCGCTCAACTCACATCAGCGGTTCTGCTTCATGATTGAATTATTCTGAAAATGAGTTTGGGAGGTATGAAATACTTTACTATTCTCTCAGACAGATATCGGCGTGAATCTTGGCACTTGGCCTAGCCCTGGCGCGATGGGCCGGGGGTGTGGGGAAAGGGCTTATGTGGAGAAAAAAAACCTTTTCCCACACCGCTACCTAATGTGACTCATTCTTCAAACGAACTAGTGGATGTTTACCTCACCATTAACTCGTTCACTGCTACGCAAATTTCGTATTTCCTATGATAGGAGCTGACCTTTTATTTTGTTTATTTATAGCCTAAATGAGTAGAATTTGTTTTATTTTTGAACCTTTCTACGTAGTAATCACTAATATTAAAATTTAAGCGGACGCACATGTGCGTCCATAGCACATATGTTTAAAATTGGCGTGGATTGCTACCAATACGGGGATTGCCATGCGAAGCACGCAATGCACTGTGTATTGAAAACTGTCCCAATACTGTAGTTGGCGTAGGAAGCAGGCAATGCATTATGTATTGAAAATACTCTCAATACGGGGTTGGCGTGCGAAGCACGCAATGCACTGTGTATTTAAATACACCCAATATGGGGGTTGGCGTGCGAATGCATTGTGTATTGAAAATATTTCCAATACGGGGGTTGGACTTTGAAGCACGCAATGCACTGTGTATTGAAAATACTCCCAATACGGGTATTGGCGTGCGAAGCACGCAATGCACTGTGCTTCGGCCGCTTCTCATAGTGTTCAGTGTCAAGCTCACATGTGCTTCCTTAGCAGTGAACGGGAACAATCGACAAATTTTAACTTCATGTTTATTATTGACTATATTGGTCATTCAAAGTGTTAATCCGCTTCTGTAATTAATATAATTAATTATTTTTAAACTGATAAAACAGCTGATAAAAGGTTCAGAAACCCGAATTTAGGTTAGGAATAACTGACCAACACACGTTTGTATTCTTTACCAAAGCAACCAACAAACCAAATTTAGAATCAGTTAATTTATTTTTAACAACGAACTGATTTTTTTAATTAGTTTAAAATCTTTCTAGTAATATCACACATAACCTGTGATTCACGCGAAAACTCTAGCCTTAGTGCTCATGCGCCAGCATCTAGGTCACCCCATCCAAGTGCCTATGTTCTAATTAACTATCATTTCCATCAAAAATCTGTCTTTACAATAATAAATTTACATTTGCTTCGCCGCCATTCACCGCGAAGTGTAGCGTATATAGCCTACTCAGTTGGGCGCTGTTTTATTACAAAAATATACTCTTGGCTGTTTTTATACAAATTTACTATTTTTGGTAGTTTTGAAATGTTTAAATTTATGCCATTTTGAAACGTATTATTGGAAAATATTTATATTTTTTGTCAAAGAAGTTCTTTGCAGTGTTGAGTCACGTTCACAAAAACACGTACAACAATCTATTTGCGTTTGCTTCGCCACGAATTACCACGGGGCGATCAACGGCGGAGCCCAGCACTAATTTATTTACATAGTAACTATTTTTTATAATTTTTAAAATGTAAGTTTCAACATATTCGCAAATATGCTACTCGATCACCTTTCCCCCTTCTACTGTCGTCACAACAATAACAATCGATTGATGGCTCAAGAAATCAAAGGTTTACATTACTTATAACCCAACTTTCTATTGTTACCCACTCATATGTTAGCCTAGGCCTAGAATACAACCATACAATACAACACGCAATCAAGTATTATAATATTCACGTGCGCAACTATTTACATACGCACAAAACCATCCGGAAATGAAAAGAGCTGTCTTTTGAAAAGTCACCGTATTAAAGTCCGGGGGGATGTTGAAAGGGAGTAAGTGAAATTCCAACGTCATTGCGGATAATTTAGCAAATGAAAGAGAATATGAAAACGCAGGGTTTGTTTTGATTAATGCTGAACAACCCTCAGAGGGGTCGCGACCCTTAGAGATGTCATCGGGGCTGTTTAGCGCGGTCCAACCTAATACCGACAGTCATTATCAAACTTAGATTAATCATTTTGATTATAAGCTAAGCTGAAGTTGTCAGGAGCATGTGTGAGTTGAAAGGGAGGTTTATTTGGAGTGCCTGATCAATGCATTGAAATATATGTTTACGTAACTTAAGGGTGTGCCATACCACTAGAGTAAATTCATCGAATTCAGGGAGCGGAGTAAACCTTGAGAAGGCAGGCCTATGCTATTGCTTGACTGTGACTAGAATATCGCTTGTATACACTCACGTGTTTACTAATAGCGCTATTATTTTTAGTTTCCGCCATGTGCGTACGACATTTATATTTGCAAAAAGCTCCAATGTATAGTTAGTAGGTAATCAAATTCGCCCCTGTTTTCAAGTGACTCGACTGAAAAATGTATTTTTCGTCTGGTTTACAAGCAAAAACCTTTAATAAAAATTGATAATTTTCCAATTTCGTCACCTACGAATTATAACTTAGAAGTTCATGAACGATTTCCTGCAAATTACAAAAGATCATCTTCAAATTCAGACAAACGGGACTTTTTTGTCCTCGTATTACTGCACACCATTAACAAATAATCCATTTAAATAATTTGAACTGGTAAGAAAAATGAAACGAAAACGGAGCATTTACTGCCTATTTTAGGCTATATCAATCTATTATGACCTTAATTTTTAGGGAAAAATACTGAAATTTACAAGTAATTTCATAGAAAGTTTAGACCTTGATTAACAATGTACTAGCTGACCTGTGCGAATATTTCGCAAGTTAGGAGGCCTAGTTACCTGATTTAATAGATTGATTTAATTAAGTAAATTTTGTTAAATTTGAACGATTGAGTCCCATATAAAAAGTAAGAAACACAACTAAAAAGACAATTTCCTTCACCAATTATACATTTCACCTCCATAAATATTGAACTATAAACAGAAAACATAATTAAGCAACCGCAAAATTAAACATAACCTACTTCAGTAAAGTAAATTACAACAAAAACAAACCATGTTATGATAATAAAACATGTGCTGTTATAATCAGCAGTTCTGTGCTATTATATTCAGTTGATCAGAGTTGATCAGTAAAAATAATGTTAATGAAGAGAAAATATTTTAAATTAAATTTTTTTTATTAAACGAATGAATAGTAAAAATTTAA
This sequence comes from Philaenus spumarius, assembly GCA_018207615.1. Lineage (NCBI taxonomy): Eukaryota > Metazoa > Arthropoda > Insecta > Hemiptera > Aphrophoridae > Philaenus > Philaenus spumarius. Next base: position 611,903 of record JAGFPH010000009.1, read on the forward strand.
GGCAAATGATCAAATATAGAGTGAATTACCTTTCATTTAACACAAACCGCATGTCAATCGGTCCAATACGTCCTATCATACGCCTATCACTCGGAATAGGCTTAAAATTTTACCTCATGTTAAATTGTCATAAGAGATTTTAATTTCCATTTTTAGAAAATTTAGTGGGGTAATAGCTGAAACCCAAGCAAAATGGGCAAATATACAGACAATTGCCTTTAATTTGGTACCAATTGCATGTAAATCGGTCCAGTAAAACTCAAGATCTCACTCGGATTACAAAAAATATTTTCAAATTAATATATATAGATGTGTGCAATGAAATTACACAGCTTTGCTGATTACAGATTTTCACCATTTATACAATAAAAAGCTGTTTACTATTAAATGGAATGCAAATAATTCTCAGTAGCATTTCCAACTGTTGATATATCATACTTTAAAATAATTTGTATAGCTAATTTGAACTTTAGGTTTTGTTCAGCTGGTTCTCTTTAACTACTATCACAGCCCCTGTTGAGCCATAAAATTAAAAATTTGATTTAAAAATGTAATATGATTTAGCATCTTATCTTAAGTTGTAAATAATCCAACACCTTCATTAAAATAAAATGAAATATTTTGTAGTTGATAAAAGCTCTAAAACAAATGGTGCAGTACTATGCGTGACGTCACACACGTGTAGGTTATTAGTTTCCCATTTGTAAAGCTACACACATCATGCGTATGTCATAAATCTATACAGACTGTCCATTGTAACTGGGCCACCATTGGGATCTGAAAAGTACAAGACGTACAGCAAACTTTAAATGGGGGACTTTACCTACTTTTTAGCGACCATTAAATATATGAATTTCAAACTTTCGAATTTCTTATGGAACAACCTGAATTTTATGATGATTTAGGATTTTACAAGTTATTTTAAGACTTTTTGTTCAAAAACACCCTAACTAAGCGGATGATATTTTGGTATGGAAACGTTTTGAATCAAGTAGTCAATGAGCACCGATCAAAGTCCACAGAACACGTTTTAGGGTGTCATAAAAAAATTCTATATGAATTTATGTTCGCCCTCTAACGTCTGCATTTTTCATACGATTTGGTCCAATTTCGTACACACGATGGCTGTCTAAGTTGCTCGGACGAGTTCGCTGGCCAAAAGAGATTTTTCGTACTAGAATGAAACTTTTTAAGGGGTTATTTAAAAGAATACATTCTGTACATTGTGTTTTTACACGACCTTATAGCCCGTCTGGGTCTCCCAAAATCGATCAGAACGTAAAACACCATAAAAGAACTCTAAAAGTACCATAAAGAGCGAGTTTGTCAGCTGCGAGAGAAGCGAAAAAGTCCTTAATCCAAGGCTGCAAGTTGGAGGTGCAAACTCGTAAAGCGAGTGTTTCCACTGCGAGCGAGCCGGGGCTGGAGGTTGAGGTGCAAACAGATTCTACTAATTTATTTCGTACACGCAGCCTTCGTGAGTATTTTCAATTTCCCAAATAGTTGGTTGAAACCCTCAAAAATTAAAACCTTATTTTGGAAAGTCGCACAACTCACGTCAGCGGTTCAGCAACGTGATCGAATTATTATCATAAAGAAGCCAAATTATCTAAATTTAAATTATCATAGATGCGTATGTGATAAAACTCGGTCGACGTATACGTTATCTACGTAATGATACATTCTCCTCTTGAAATCTCTTACTCGGCTAATGGTCGTACAGTTTCATCTCGCACGCATTTCCCATCACCTCCGGCCTTATAAAGAATGTCTATTGTCTACCTCTGTTGTCATGAATGCTTTAAATCATGCCATAACTAGGACCTCCCTCCTTCACGCGCGCGCTCTATAATTGCCGCGTCGATTCGCCATTATCACGCCCCGTACCTTATCTATACGGTTCTCCGCTTCGCCTAGTCATTTATCAAACGTGGATACACTCGCGTCAAAGCGTAAGTGATACCGGGACATCGGCTTCGCTGGTGAGGCGATTAACCGGGTCGTTTTTGAAAATACTTATTAATTCGTATTGTTAACAAGTTAAATGATTAAATGGTCATAACTTAAACATTTAAGCTTCTTATAAATGATCCAAGTTTTCGACTTTGGCTCGCTTGTACTCTCTCCGCCATCTTGGAAAAAAGGTTCACAAAAAGGTACTTTTGCGTGTTCAATTTCATTGCACTTTTTAAGGAAAGTTTTTAGCGAATTTCCATAGGAATAAAAAATGCATACTAAGTCAATTTTTGATTTTTAAAGATCTAGAATGCAAAACATATTTGAATAAGTACTAATAAATTTAAAAAATTTAAAACCCCCCAACGGCTCAACAGATTTTTTTGAATCACAGCTAAGAACACTTACGATCAAGTAATCTTAAAAAACAGGAAAAAATCAAAATCAGTTCATCCGTTTGGGAGCTACGATGTCACAGACAGACATTATACTTATAACACACCTCTGTTTACGTTGGGGCTTACAAATGAACTATTGCAGTGACTCTTATGATAAGACATAAGGTCGGGAGTAGTCAATGAGCACCGATCATAGTCCTCTGAACACGTTTTGGGGAGTCATAAAAAATGCTATATATACTTATCGTTCGCCCTTTAACGGCTGCATTTTACTTCCGATTTGGTCCAAATTTGGTAATCACTTTAGTTTTCTAAGTTGCTCGGACGAGTTCGATGGTCAAACGATATTTCTCGTACTAGAATGAAACTTTTTATGGGATTATCTAAAAAATATATGAAGTGTTTACGCTGCAAGCGAAACGAAGCCGGGGCCGGAGGCTGAGGTGAAAACAAATTTTGTAATATACTATTTCGTACTCGCTTTCAGAATTCAATGCTTTTTTTAGTCGACCAATTTCCCAAATAGTTGAAACCCTAATACATATAAACTTAATTTTGGAAATTCCTTCAACTATCGTCTGCGGTTCAGATGCTTGATCGAATTATCATTAACTTTGAAGATAATCAAATTTCATACATGTAAGTGTTTCATTCGATTTTTCTAGCAGGTGCTAAGTGAGCTACGGTGCCGAAAAAATCAATTTAATTTGAGAAAAGTCGCGAAAAAGTCATATTTCACATGGGTTATTCTACTGCATCCTTTCGAAAAAATCACACTAACTGATGCACAGATCGGAATTACCTACAAGAAAGTCGGTGCATACAACGTTTAAACAAAATAAGAACCTAACCTTTTGCAGTCCGACTCTTGAGCTAGTAACATTGTAGGTTAACCTATATAAAAAAACCATGT
>JAGFPH010000009.1:628440-658371 GCA_018207615.1 Philaenus spumarius
GTGCCTGTGTCAGGATCCAGGTTACCACTACCCCTATCCAAGTGCCTTTATCCTAATCAAGACTCTGACCCTATTGCGCGTGCGTCTGGATTCAGATTACCGCTTTCCCCACCGACCTATCACGGTCAAAGTGCATCTGTACTACTGAAGCTCTGTCCATACTGCGCATGCCTCAGGATTCAGATCAACCACATCTCAATTGTGTAGCGATTGTATGCTCTTTCACCCTAGTGGACTTTTTCTAACAGGTCACATATTAAGTATTACGTATTTTTCCTGAAACCCCAACTTTCTCTACACTAAATACACGTGAAAGTAAAGAGACTTCATTACTCAAACAGTTCATAGTTCCGCCAAACCGATATCTTCCCCGAGCCGACCTAGTCGTGAACACTATTTCACAGTTTTACGGAGTGAGGAAAAGGTCACTGCGAAATCCGAGCAACGGCTTCTTCCACGATATCGGCTGGATAACCTTCGTCGGAGTCATTTAGAAAATATTTCCGCTCCGTTTATATAACAACTTTATCGTTCTGTCAATAGAACTTTCTTATACAGGCTGGCTCAAAAGTGAATTGTTATTCCTTAATTTTTACTAAATATCGAAAATGTTCGCCGGAAAAACTGTAGAGTAGATGTAACCGAAATTGATTGCCTGAAATTAAAGTAGAAACAGTGGCAGCAATATTTGCAGGTAAAAGAACTGTAGGAATATTCTAAAGTAGACGGTTTATTAGTAGAATAAAACTTGAACACAGAATCTCACAACTACGTGTATTAACTCAAACGCGTTTCAACGACAAAGCCGTCTTCTTCAGTAATGCTGTAATAAAAAACCACAATAATCAAACTATAACTTGGTTTCAAGTTCGAGTCATCTTCGTCCCCTGGTTGACGAATTCCAAAGAGCCTTATGCGTCTGTGCCCCAGCATTTCGCAATCAAAGATCGCATATTTGGGCTAGTTCCACAGTTTTTAACATTTCTGTACTTCTAACATCCAGGATTGTATAACAGTTTAAAAGTTGATCAACTTATTTTGGTCCGTCACAGCCTAATTTGGAATATTTTATTAGGTTTCGACGACTATATTATCATCGCCAGATCGTTTGAAACACAGTCACAATAATAAATATACACAATACATAATAAAATGCAAAAACACTTTAACAAGTTTTTCACATTAATTAAATTACAAGTGAAAAAACATGGACCAAGACCGGGATTTAAACCCAGGACCTTTGCCTTACCGGGGCAACACTCTACCACTGAGCTATCAGATGTACACTGCTTAATGGAACAACCACCAGTCACAATGATTGAGTTTATCAAATCAATAAATAACTATTGAGTTTGGCTTATGAGGAGACAACTTGATAAAATAAAACTTGAATACAAAATCTCACAACTAATAAGTTTACTAACTAAAACTCGTTTCAACGACAATGTCACCATCTTCTGTGACGCACGATCTACAACAATCAAACTGTAACTCCACTACAATTGTAGTTTGACTATTGTAGCTCATGCGTCACTGAAGATGGCGATACTGTCGTGAAACGCGTTTTAGTAAGTAAACGTATTATTTGTGAGATTTTGCGTTCAAGTTTTATCAAATAAGCATGATCCATCAGTGTTTGCATTGAGATAACTTCATTGAAAATTTCATTTGGACTACAGTACATTTATCTATTTAGGCCTACATATATAAAAGCCAAAATCCACTGACTCACTGATCACGATTTCTCAAAAACTACCGAACGGATCGGAACGAAATTTGGTATGTAGCTTCATGTAGGGCCATAGGTGCTCACTAAGAAAGGTTTTAAAAAATTTCGAAATTTTAGGAGGATTTGAGGGTAAAAGTTACTAAATCACGATTTCTCTAAAACTACTGAACGGATTGGAATGAAATTTGGTATGTAGCTTCCTCTAGGGCCCTTTGGTGTTCTCTAAGAAAGGGTTTAAAAAATTCGCAATTTTAGGTGTTTGGGGGTCAAAGTTACTAAAAAAAAAACACCGAATGGATTGGAATGAAATTTAGTATGCAGCTTCCTCTAGGGCCCTTTGGTGCTCGCTAAGAAAGTGTTTACAAAAAAAATCGAAATTTTAGGGGAGATTTGGGGGCTCTAAGTTACTAAAAAATCCCTATATGAAATACATAGTGTAATTTATATTTATTGATAGGCTGTAATGTATTTTTTGTTACTATACATTTAACTTTGATTTGTCTATCTGTGCAAAGCCGGATCGGTCCAGCTAGTCATTCATAAAAGGTAGTCGTTCAGCTGTTGTGTTCTTGTAGTTTTATACATTTCAAATTGTTTAAGTGCATTAAGAAGGTGGCACTTTTTACATATAAGTAAAATTTGTATATTTTCCATTATATTTTTGTAAGTATGGTCCACATCTATTAAAATATATTTGGCAAAGTCCGATCTTTGCTCAGGTTTAGAAACATGTTCTGAAAACCTTTTAAAAGGTTCGTCCTGTTTGACCAATATAATCGACAGTTTTGGTTAACGTCAAAGACCCCTATTATAGCTAGACTTTTGTTGAAGAAACCCTCTCCAGTTATGTGTGTAATAACTCTCCTGAGCTGATGTCGGTTTAGCATGATCAGGTACTTGGTCAGCTTGGTGTTGAACATTTGCTTTGTGAGAGTAAGGGTTTTTCACACCATCTCCAGCGTGGTTCCTCCCTGGCCTAGTTTTTCACTGTGTTCATTGCCATGGTACGGCTAGAGCAGAACATGGGATCCGGACCCATGAAATGCGTAGATGCTCCTTACTTCGCAGATGAAGGTGTCAGCCATCATATTTCGTCGGATACCGCGTTGTCCTTGCACCCGTTTCAATTCCATCAAGCTATTGGAGGAGAGTTTGGATATAACGAAAGGCATTCCCTCACATCTTTGGAGGATATTTGTACTGTGCCGAGTGCTGCTTGACTGTCGGAAACAAAATCCACACACTAAATAATGTTGGCCTAAAAGTTTGGTGTAGAATAATTGGCAATCTTAATAAGACCACACATCTTACCACCTCGCTTCAATGGTCATAATTAAAAACATTTTACGTAACAAGAATTGCCATATTTATTACAAGAGGTACCCTTCACGACAAGAATCGACGTGTGGGATTTGCATGCAACGGAGCTCCACTTTAGTAATGAAGTAAGAGAATATCTTGACGCTTCTCATCCATTAAGGTGGTCGAGGAGATGCAGTTCATTGGCCAGCTAGATTTCCAAACCTACACCCTCTGGACTATTTTCTGTAGAGTTGTCTAAAAATATTGTTGTATAAAACAGTAGTTCCTGGGTGAGCTCAAGCACGTAGTGGAGGGGATGTAGGTCTAACAACATAAGAACTACAAGAACTATTTTCGAAAAGAGCTGCTGCAAGCGTCCAAGTAAGAAGCCGCCACTTCGAACAGTTATAAATACTATAACATAGACCTAGTAGTTTTACAAAAAAAATTTTGAATCTTCAAAAAGGTTTACTTTAGTTTTCAAAGCTGGGCGTGTGCAGTTATCAATTTTTGTAATTTAAAAGTCTTTAATAAAGAAAATTTTTAAACAAGTTCAAGTCTATTTTTAGCGAATTTCCATAGGAAAGATGAGCTATTTCAGTGACTCTTATGGTGAGACCTAAGGTCGGTAGTGGTCGATGAGCACCAATCATGGGCCCCAATATACGTTTTCTGGTGTTATTAAAACGTTATGTAAATATGTGTTCGCACTCTAACGGATGTATTTTAAGTCCAATTTGATCCACAAGTTGGTTGAACAAGTTCGTTAGCCAAACAAATTTAATAACCAGACCGGTTTTGTGACCGGAAGTAAAATATTTTTGACAATTTTCGTATTAGGATGAAAGGTTTTTAGATTTGATCTAAATAAATAAATAAGATTTTTCTTCACATTATGTTCTCTTACACGATATTATAGCCCTTCTTGGTCCAAATTTGGTACAGACGTTGGTTGTCTAAGTCGCTCTGGAGAGTTCGTTACCAAAACAAACAACAACCGGAAGCACGTTTTTTGACCGGAGTAACTATTTTTTTAGTTTTTACTAAAATTCAACTTTTTCAGGGTTTTATCTAAACAAGTATATGTAGGATATTATTCTGCACATTTTGTTTTTCTACACCGGATAGCTTGGTTCCCTCAGAATCGAACAAAACATAAAACACCATAAAAGTTCCCAGTTCAAATCCATGTCGAGGCATGCTTTGATCCGAGGCAGACGGCCGAGTTTGAACAGTGCGAGCGAAGCGAAGCAGTCCATAACCCGAGGCCGCATTTTAAGTCCGATTTGGTCAAAATTTGGTACACTCGTTGGTTGTCTACGTCACTCGGATGAGTTCGTTAGCCAAAAAATCCAACAACCGGAAGCATTTGTTTTGACCGAAAGTAACAATTTTTTTTATTTTTCCTACTAGAATAAAACGTTTTTTGGGTTTTACCTGCACATTTTGTTTTTTACGCGTGACCTTATAGCTCACTTGGTTCCACAACAATCGATCAAAACTTTAAAAACCATAAAAGTACCAAGTTGAAATCCACGTGGAAGCACTTCTGATCCGAGGCAGACGGCCGAGTTAGAACGCTGCGAGCGAAGCGAAGCAGTCCATAACCCGAGGCCACAAGGTTGAGGTGTGAACTCGCAAAGTTCTACTAATATATTTCGTACTGCTATTCAGCGCCTTCGTGAGTAGACCAAAATTTCCCAAATAGTTGGTTGAAACCCTAAAACATTTCAATTTAATTTTGTGAATTCTCTGAACTCACGTCAGCAGTTTAGCTGCGTGATGGAATTATTATAAAAATTTACGGCTTCTGAGGTATTTGGCTTTCAAAAGTTCAATCGGTCGCCATTTTGAATATTTACACTATAAAGTTTTGGATATTGGTTTACTGATACAAAAATAGTATAAAAAATGCATCCACCAAATTTAAACTCAGAATCTTACTAAGTTCTCAAATTAATTAGAGTTAATAGTAAAAAACTCAAAAATGTCCGACAGACGGAAAACGAAGCGATTCTGGGCCTATATTTATATGAACATTTTTGCTTATTACTCGCGATTCAACTGTATAGCATATAGATATAGAATATAAGATGTGTGTTTATTTGTTGTCGTTATCCATTTAATTTTAGTAAAACCTTCGACATGGATGGTGCAGTTTTTTGTCTGCATTACAGAGAGGACTAAACATTTTAAAAATACGAAATGCAAGTTTAATTATGGCTTCCCATGTAGGCTCCACTAAATTATAACGAACATGACTATATATATATATATACATATATGACTATATGGCTACTGTATATAGGGGACAGTGACATAGTTACACTTCTAGCAGAGATTTCTACAAAGAATCACAGTTCCTCAAGGAAGACTGACCGCGGCAGTTCTTCCGTTCCATTTGATCCTTACATCGGCAAGGGCGGACACACGACTTCCCCCCAAAGTTCTGGAGAGATGCCACATCATGCTTGAATTGTAGGGGACAATGAGTCGACCAGATTGACGAGGAAGTAACTTTTGTCTCCAGTTGTTTTCCATTGTTTCTTACTTTTGTCAGTTTCTGGACAAACTTTATTGGGCGAGGAAAAGTTCCTGGTACTCACCCACACAGAGGATTTATAATTGAGTAGCTGTTATACTTGGCTTCAGCCGTGACACAAGTGAGGACCGTTTCCAAATAGGATTTGTGAAGATGGAACGTACAATCACGGATTAAAATTTTAAAGTAGCCTATATTTGATGCTACTGACAAAACATTTTGAAGTATTTAGGCTGCTGTTGTTGAGGTTTTGCTTCCAATGAAAGAAAATTTGTATTGCGTTTGTTATTTACTGAAACTTCTGCACTCGCTTCGCTCATTATGAATGCATGCGTTTTATCTTTCAACGTAGGCACAATTTAAAGTATAAGGTGACAATTAATTAACGACAGTGGCTGCACGTAGCTACAATTAGTAAACATAAAGTCATAATTTAAAAACATAAATCATTCAAATATTATACATATTGACATCAAATATTATGTATATAGAAACTAGTAGTCTTAGTTCGATTACTTTACGAGGAGTAAAAATTTTACCTTCCACCAGCACTACTTGAGCTATAGTGCTCTTTCTACCTGTGGGCTAAGAAAAATGGATTTTTAATCAACACAGCAAAGGCATATCCGATGATTTTAGGATATTCACGACAACTTATAAAACAGACATGACGACATTTCCTAGAATTCAGTTCGACAATGACTTTACTATGGTAAAGTGAAAGACCTTATTGAAAAAGTGAAAAATTACTAACTATTGACAGTAGAATGACTTGGAGTGATTATGCGATCGAGACGTGTAATGGGGTTTTAGCTGGAATGCACTCCTTGAAAAAATGCGATAGTGCTTACCGCTCCAACTAAAGTATTCATAGTAAAATCCTTAATATTTCTTTAGTTTGCTTACTGCGGCACCGTAGTCAATGACATGGCACAGAATTACTGCAAACGATTTATTTTTAGTTTAAAGCGCGATGATCATGTAACTAATTATTATATAAAGAACTTAGAAGCTAACGTAAATATTAACGATCTGCGATCTTTTCATATTTGAATTACTCTGCACTAGTTGCCACGGACTGGAGTGCCTGGTTATTTGGCTGAAAGGTTTGTTTTTACCTCCGATACCAGTGCAAAGAGCACTAGAAGAGGTCCCAACTTTGCTTGTTATACCGCTACATAGAACCGTCATGTATAATAAATCGTTACTGTGTCCGCATTCCGCTTGTGGAACTTATTTCCAGAAGCAATTGAATCTGTTAAAAGTCGCGTCCAGTTTTCAAAATCACTTAAAACTTTCTTGTTAAGTAAAATGAATCAAGTGTCGTTGCCTCGGGGTGTGATGGAATGATAAGTTTTTCTTTTTTAAATACAGTTGTATGGATGAGTAACAATAAGTAATTGTGTATTTTGATTTATTTAGTAACTAGTCTCCCCTAGGGGAGACCCCTGCGTGCTCCGCACGCCATCCCCCAATGGAACCTTCTAAAAACATATGTTATGTTTTATTTATAATAAAAGTGTGGGATTAATAATAACCTCAAAACTAAGATGGTAAATAATGATAAATGTTCAAATCAAATTATTTCTTATATTTGATAACAGCAGTTATAATAATGGTTGAAAGATCCAGCTAGGCTTAGGTCTACACTTTAAAACCCTAACGTAAAGCTAGAAATACAAAAATAATTGCTTCAAATTTTGAAATCAGCTGTTAATTGGAGCAAACAGCTATATTATCTGTTATTTTATTCGATTGGTTGCTATGGTAATAAATGTAAATACATGTGTTGGTTTATCATTCTAGGCCTAACCTAAAAAATTTGTCCGACTAAATTTACAAATGTTGAAATAAAAAAATGTTTTCTTCGAAATGAATTATAGCCTATGTTACTCAGGGATAGTGTAGCTTTTTATTAGTAAAACTATTTTTTCAATCGGTTCAGTAGTGCCAGAGATTACCCCCTACATACAAACAAACAAACAAAAAAACAAACTTTAAATCTTTATAATATTAGTATAGATATAATGTTTCTTATCTTATTTTGTGAAGTCTATTTTATATGTATTATGTATGAACGTGCTTTTGTGTGTGTATGTTTTGTGAATGAATGTTTAAGTACGTATATAATTTTGTATAATTAATAATTTGTGTTTTAAAATGTAAAATGTAGCTAACTGTTCATTTAAATTTAAGTCTCTGTTAGTATTTACTTGTTTTCTTTAAACAAATTGTAAATGTATTTAACTTTGTGTTATTATTATTTTTTGTTTGTTTTACTATAATGTTTTTTATGTTTATATTATATTTTTATTTAATTATGTATAATGGGGTTAGGTGGTAGAGGGGACGGAGACAGTCCTAACATCGCCCCACAAGAATAAAGAGTAAAGGCAATTCTACTAGTATTGTATTCTACCCCGCAGCCTCGTGTGCAGCTTCCTTTAGGCTATGCGCATGCGCATATCAGCCAAACACCACGCCACTGTAGGATGGCTATTAAGCTTAAGGATTATACAGGGTGTTTGAAAAGACTAGAAAAGGTTTAAAATCTCAAAAAGTACAATTAAAATCCTAAAACTAATTACAAGTAAACTGATTTTAACACTTGGAACGGGCACCGTTTCTGAAGAAGGTACAAAATTATTAAAGTTTTGTTTAATTTAGTTTTAAAGTTTTTAATGTGACAAGGACTGTTACCTGTCAGTTTAAAAAATCATGTATCCTGACTGTTTGAATTTACGTTTAAAATGTATGCCAGCTTGTTTTTCAGCACTAGCATTTTGTTATATAATGTAAAGCTACTGGTAAACACTAACCTATACAGATATTTAATTAGATTAGGGAAAATGTAGATTAATACTTAGGAATTTTTTTCAAAAACAAGTTATTAGCCCTTTATAACTCTTGCAATACGCGTTACCAAAAGATCCTAGAGCGTGAAATTGACCATACATGTTGACCTCTTAGTGGGGGTAACCTATGCCCGTAGCCCCTTTTAAACTGTACTATATATTATGAATGACCTAGGAGGATTTTTGCCTCAGAAATAAAACAAAGTTACTTACACAAAGTAAAAATTTGTTTATTAACATATAAAAGCAACAACCAACACTATGTTGGCAATTTACATAAGCTCAATGTTAATAAAACGGAGCGACTACATTTCTCTATGAGCAATTTTCAGAAAAATCTGGAAAACTATCCAGTTAAATTGCTAGGTGTTATGTTGAATTGGGATCATCACACAAACTATTTACTGGAAAAATAGTAGTTACTATGAATGTATGTAGTTTACTGGAAAAACTCAAAACATGTTTGGGTAAGAAAATTTTGTTGGTTGCACATTATGCATATTTTGATTTTCAATTTAATCACGGTTAAATACTGTGGGGAAATTCATGCAATGCAAAAATAATCTCTGCGGCAAAATATGCTTTGCACACAATGTCAGGACTTGGTAAATGTATTTCTTGTAGAAAGCTTTCCATTGAATTGAACATATTAACCTTGCCAAGTGTGTTCATTTTGCAGTGTTTATTGCAAGGTATAACTTAAGAAATGTTTATGATGTAGTACAAGAAATAAAAATAAGATAAATGTTCTACATTTAAGGCTTACAAATCACAAGCCCAATTTGATCAGATTGGAGTAAAGTTTTTCAATTTGTTTCCAGATGATGTCAAGCATTTGCTACGGTAAAATTAAAAAATGTTTTACAGATCTGGCTCAAATTAAAGTTTTATAATATAATAGAATTTGTTGCCTACATAAAATCCTTGTTTGGAGTGGATTAAAACCATGGCTTGTAAATTTTCAGTGCCTTATACAGTATGTCCGGTAATATTTCTATATGTAAATGTTAATACTCTGTTGAACAATAGTAAATATTTTTTATCAATTTATTAAGTCTGTCGTTTTAAGATTGACACTAAATGTATAGGCCTATTGCAGTTATAAAAATGTTTAAGGCATTAAAAATAAATAAATACATAATCTTCCAAATGTAAAAAATGTATACAAACTCAAATTAAATTTTTAATACAATTCGACAAAGTAAAGTTTTTTTATGATTTTTGTGAATTTTTATTTTGCAAATAACCATCTCTGCCATCGAGTATGAAATTTAACAAACATGTTGACCTGTTAGTGAAGGCAACTAAAAACTAGTAAATGTAAATATGGTTCATTTACAACCCCTAAACTAATTTCCCAAAAGACAAAAACTATTTTTGTCAAATTTAAGAAGACTTTTGGTTTTTTTTACTTCATGTACTAACTTATAGTGTGGGAGAAACAGAGTTAGTTTGTGTATGGGGTATTGGTCATATGTTTAGCGTGGATTGGGCGCTTAAAAGGTTATGTTGGTATCGAATTATTATATTTCAAAATTAAATTTGTATGACTTTGTATGGTGTTTTGTAATTGTGTAAATAGTAATGATTAGGAGAAAGAGAGAGCATGTGTGAGTGGTAGATAAGGAAGTGTTTAGCCTGTATATTTAGTTCATACATAGTTTAGTAACTCATATTGTTTTGAATATTTTGTTGATAAAATAAATATGATAGGGAAGCTCGTTTTTAAAAATAATTTTGTAACCTTGTGTAAATACCACGTAAAAAAGCCTCCCGACGTCGACTGTTTCAGATGAGTTAGTAAAAATAGTCCTAGTGCAAAATGAATTAGGAATCAATAGGGTTTTAACCTAAAACAAAAAAAGAGCCCTTATAAATATACCAGTAAAATATAAATAAGATGTTATATTTTTTGATAGTAATGACAACAGTTTATTTTATTTAAAAACAAACTGCACGAAAATCGGCCCGATATATCTCCAGAAATAGGTATAAATAAATTGTTCAAGCCTAAAACTAAAAACGCTAAAGGTTTACCCATAAAACCTTATTATAGATATACCAATAAAATAAAAATTACATTTCATAATACGTTTATAATAATGACAACATTTTTTTTCCAACGAACCCCACGAAAATCGTACCTTTAGATTTCCAGAAATAGGTGTCAATAGGGTGTTAACCTAAAACCAAAAGTGTCCTTATAAATATACAAAAGAATTAAAAACGCCAATTCATAATTTTTTTATAATAATGACAACAATGTCTATCATTTCAAACAAACCGCACGAAAATCAGACCAGTAGATAACCAGAAATAGCTATCAACAGTGATTTATCCTGAAAAAAGGTGTGCTAATAAATATACCGATGAAATAATCATTATATTAATTTTTTTTATAATAATGACAATATTTTCTTTCGTTTAAAAAAATTGTACGAAAATTGACCCGGTAGATCTCCAGAAATAGGTATCAATAGGGTCACCAAACGTTGAATCATTTTATAAGTAAGATAATAAGATACAGTGTTTTATTGGGATCTGTTGGCGGCGGCGGTTCATCTACCTTTAGCCAATGCAAGTTAATTTTATAATGCTATTTTCTTATGTGGATTTTATGTAGAATGTGTAGATTTAGTAAGAATTCGTTTATAAGTATACACATGACATCCCTAACAGGGTGGCAAGCTCGGTGTAATGTTTATTTGTATTTAAATATTATTTTTTCTATGTTTAGTAAAAAAAGAACTAATAAATCAATATATTCATTCGTTCCATTATTTTTGCAGATACCGTAAACAGCGAGCAAAGCATCAAGTTAAGTAGTAATAACATTTTACAGATACACTTGAATCAGTCAAGCACCTAGAAGTAAAGGCACCTGTCTTATTGTCTACAAGAAGTAAATGTATTTCTAATGAACACTAAATTATAATCACACGGTATCTTCAAACGTACCCACGAGCTACCTCAGAGCTGTATTGAAATCAAATCAATTGTAAAGAATCCAATGTGTTGATACTAGTAGCTATGGGGGGGGGGGAGGTCAATTGTTGAAGTGTAGGCGGAGGGCGAGGGGGTAAGAGCGAGAGGGAATAATGACACGTTCAAAGACATCAATCTCCTGGCCGATACCGATAGACAAATACAAGAATCACTCATCGGATGGATAGACAGACAGACAGAGTCGCCATCCGACTGGAATAACAATTACACGCCACCAGTGTCTTGAGGAGAGAACCGAATGTTTGACCCTAGCTGTTTTTATGTTTAACGAGCTGGCAGACCGTGTTATAATACATTCAAAGGGAATCTTGTATATTAATTCGCTGAAAAATTTCTGTATATGCCCAATTTGTCCTTAAGACGATCCGCAACCAAAAATTCGCATTTTTTTAAATTTGTTGATAATGTTTGTAATTTAATTTTTGTATTCTACATACTTTTTTGAGTATGTGTAAAATGTTTTAGGTCTTTGTGATTATTTTTCATACTAAAAAAAATTCAATAAAAAGGTTGAGCAATTCACAATTATACAGTGTTGAAACTTTAAACTCTGAAATTTACTTTTTCCATGATTGAATGTACTTATATTTGAATAACATCTAATGTATTAGACCTAGGGCTTTGAGATTTTTACCACTTTATCTTTAACATATTTAGAAGATTTCTGGGTATGGAAAACATTATAGCCTTAAAATATTAAAATTTATTTTTTTTATTAATTCAAAAAATATTTTTAATATTTTTTTAATATAAGCTTATAACTTGCCTAGAAACAGCTCATGGTTTTCACCCCCAAAAAGTTTATAATACTCTAAACTCATTAACAACATAGTAAAAACATTATTTAAATTGGTTAAAAAAACAAAAAGTTATTCAAAATAAAAAAAAGTCAAAAACGATAAAAAAAAAAACTAAATGTTTAGTAAAAACATACATATAAGTGTAGGGAACCCCCCCCCCCCCATCATTCTTTTTATATGTATTAAACAGTATAAAAATGAATTCAAAGGTTAAATCCTAAAACTACATAAAAAGTATGTTTTTGGTGGCGGAACGCCTTAAGTGTCATTTTAAAGGTTTCACACTGCAGATTTACAGAAAAACATTCAAATCGAAAATATCACTGTATTTTTTAAATAAATCGAGTTTAAAATAAACGGTATCAGTTAACTGACACAAACTTTCTCCCAACTTACTGTAGTCAAAATAATATTGTTTTTAATCATTTTATTTACTACTTTTTAGAACAAAACAAAAAAATAATATTCTACCTACGTCAATCGTATAAAAAAGTTATTGTCCCAGGCGGGATTCGATCGCGCGACCTTTGAATTACTGGCCGTCCTCGCTACCGTTGTGCTACCCCGTGCGGCCGTCGCCGTGATGCTAGATTGACAACATAAACTTGTTTATTTTTTAACATTTCCCCATAATTATGAAACGCCGAAGTTTTGATAAAAGCGGGTGGTGTCATTTTGTTTGGCATCTTAAGCACTATAAATACTGAAAATTTGATCAAAATCGTTAGAGCCGTTTTTGAGAAATTTGCATTTTTGTCGTTTTTTATGGGTTTTTAGGGGTAAATTACCCTTAAAAATTAAAAATTCCAAAAAATGAAAAAAACGCCTGGAGATATTAGGGTTTAGTACCTACATACCAAATTTCATGAAAATCGGACCAATAGTGTCGCCTCTGGTCGTGTATACATACTGACACACTGACAGACAGACACCACGTTAAAAACACTTTTTTGGGTTCAGGGAGCACCAAAACAAAAAATTCCACTAAAAATATTTTTGGGTTCAGGGAGCACCAACACAGATAATTGCACTAAACAATTTTTTGTGGTTCTGGGAGCACCAAAACAGATAATCCAACTGAAAATTCAAATTCGAACATTTTTACGAAAACAATACTTTCTCCATATACTACGTATAGGTTGGAGAAAGTAAAAGGCACACCAAGAATATTATTTATTAAATGTTATTTAAATGGGAGAACATTTTTGTAGGAACAACCGCTTAGTTTGGGAGAAGGACTCACGACTTCATTTTGTGACAATAACGAGGATATCGTTTGACCTACATAAACGACAAAAACTCCTTTTTGACTGTCGTTAACAAAATTAAATATTTGGTCTCATGTAGGAAAAACTAGAAATTGCACTACCATGAATCCACATAAATTAGAAAAAGACCTCATACTTGTTAAAATAACACAAAAATGAATAAATTCCATCCCCTAAATTTATTGTAAAATTAGCGGTTTCTAGATATTCAACATTAAAAATTTGTAACGGCCGCCACTTTGAAAATTATTAAAATTAATTCTTGTTGCTTTGGAACACTTGTAAATCGTAAAATACAAAATGCTTATACGAATTTTGAACTCAATATATTATTTGTTTCTGGAGTTGCAGTTGAGTTTTTGTAAAAAAAAACAAAATGACGGATTGCAACCCGAATTCGAAAAAATGTACTGCACATTTTTAATTTATTTCAATGAGTACAATACGATCCTCTGTAGTCTGCTAAGGTTTTTTGTAACACCCTGAATAAACAGTTTATGAAATGCAAGTCTTAGCGGTAAAATAAACTCTTCGCAGATGATTACTGCCATATATTACCTGGCGGAGTCCAGGGAAGATGTGCGAGATGATATGGCATACGATTTGAATACATTACAAGTTTGGTTTTCTAAATAAATATTACATGACGCCTAATATTGACAAAACTAGCATCGTCCACACTTGCAGACTGTCTGCCGATACACTTTCTGATACAAGTTTCTGACTTGTTTTGCGTCCACACTGTGTGTCGAAATGCTGATTGAAGAGGACGTGGTTTTAGCTTGTGAGTGCTTTATCGTTCTCAACCATGTGGTTAATTTACCGAGGAAGAGGATATGGCGGACCCGCGAGTTTCTCGAAGAAAGTTCGTACTATGGTCGAATTTATTATCGCCTCCGATTAGAAGATGTAGTAAGTTCAGAAACTTTACAAGATGACCCCTACAGATTTTACGATTTTGTTAAGCTTTGATGGGCTAAAAATTCACGGAATTCAGTGCGAATGAATCACCAGTCAACAGTACACAATGCGCGCGATTTGAGTCCCGACTGACAACTGCGCAGGACAGTTGCGGGTTGTGTCCGGTCTCTTGTCAACAGACGCGTCCACACTTGTGGACTTGAGACAAAATACTTGTTTCTTGTCTACAGAAACAAGCAGACTGTCTAGGCGGACAGTCGGCAGACTAGATGGAAACATCGCCAGATACAAGAGAAAACACCGTGGATCAATCGGCCGACAATGTGTTCGCAGACAAGTCTGCAAGTGTGGCCGAGGCTTTATACCCCTGTGACGTATAAATGTTTACAATTTGTTTATAACAATACTAGTGCACCCGGCAACGCTTCGCTATTGCTCGAATTAATTTAAAGTTTAGTTATTCCATTTCATTACATTGACTTAAGGGTCGGCTCTAGTAAAACAGAAAGCAACCTGCGACTCCCTATAGCGGCGGTAGGTTACGCGGACATTGCTCATCCTAAATCCATTTAAAACCCGCTATTATTCAAAAAGCGTTTTTTTAAAAATACCAAACTCTTAGGGACAAAATTCTTCATCCGAATGGCTTGGTATTTTTTCACTATAATTAATAGTTACAACGTAAAAAATATTTAAAATCACCCTATAGCGGCGGTAGGTTACACGGACATTGCTCAGCCTAAATCCATTTAAAACCCGCAATTGTTCAAATAGCGTTAAAAAAAATACCAAACTCTTGGGGACGAAATTCTTCATGCGAATGGCTTTGTAGTTTTTCGCTATATAATTAATAGTGACAACATAAAAAATATTAAAAATCGATGTTTTAAATTTTTAATAAATATTAAACAAAATATTTTTCTTAGTTTTGAAAAAGCCATTTGCATGCATATTGACCATAGCTTTAAAATGACATATCGTTTATAATTTTCTGATCAAAAATAAAGGAAAAATTTGGATTTTATTTAACATTGGTGTTATGGAGTGCCAGACAACATGGCCGACAGCTAGAGCCGACCCTTAAGGGGGCGCTACCCTGTCCGCCATATTGAATCTGATTTCCATAAGAGCAATGCTACAGAATAAGTAATTTTTTCCCGTTAATTCGTGGAATAAATTATAAAATTTGGTTTCATTTTGAAGTACTGTCATATGCGGATGTTGATTGCTGAATACATTTTCAAAAACCATTTTATTGTTTTTATAAACGTAGGTATGATATAAATAGTAAAAAATAGTAAACTTTATTAATTTTTTACTCAGTTGCAAAAAGATATATTGCAAAAAAACCTTAGCAATCAACACCCACAGTATATATTACTTTAAGAAAAAATACAGCTTTCGTTTATTAACAAAAACAACACAAAAATATGCTTAATAGTGAAGGTATGTTTTAGTTATTTAACATTGAAATTGGTACTCAACTCCGCCGTTTTGAATGTAGGAAGTAATGTAGTTTTGAATGCCTTAAGTAATCGAATTGCAAAATGGTTTTAATGCCATGTAAGAATATACTACACAAATTTAGATTTAGATGTTGTAAACCTTAATAGATAATAGATAGATAATACAGTAAACCTTTTGTTTGTTTTTAGACTACCTAATCTAAAAAAAAAAAACTGGTAGTTGTGAAGAATTGTAAAAAATCTGATTCTAATAATTAGCCCAATTGGTGTTTTGGTTCATTGTAGTTTTTATCCAAATCAGTTGTTTTGTATATAATAAGTATGTAACAACCAATTGAATTAAAATAGTAAGCATTTTTCGTTGATTTTTGTTTGTGTTTGTTTTTAGTTTGTCGATGTAACCTCAAAAAGCTAATACCCTTCAAATTTTCTAAGTAATGTTGTTATGGTAATTAATGTAAACAAACATGACGTGTTGCTATGCTTTTTATACGAACAGCTGTGTTTGTGCCCCTGATAAAATAAAAATAAGTCTTTCTCCATAAGATAAACATTGAAACTTTGAAATCCAGTGGGACATAGCCCTAATGTCCTAGGACTTCGGTAAGTGGCCTAAAACCTTCCCAGGGTTAAGCTATGCATGGTGTTACTATGCAAAATTTCAAAGCAATCGGATGGACGGTTTGGTAACGCATAAAGGACACACATAAGACACACAGACAGACATACATTGAATTTTATATATATATAGACTGCATGCTTACATCAATGTAATTCTATTGAACAAGTTCAAAATATAAAGTATTTGGGGTTGCTTTGGATCTTGGAAACTTAATTTAAAAAATCTGCAAAAAAATTAAACCAAATAATGCGCGTATTTTACTGGCTAAAAACCTGGCACCAGTAGACACAGTAGACTAACTTAGGGTTTGTCATGTTGAGGAGGTACTTAAGTATATTTCTATTCTAAAACCGACGTATTTGCCATAAATGTATAATGGTTAGTTCGAAGCCATTTTTCAGATATTTAAAATACCTCTACATGTACAAGTTCTTAAAAATGTTTTACATACGGAGTGGAAATACAGTATTAGTACATAACTCAGAATGAGACTTAGGAGTGGTACCCAACATCCTATACCAAAGCCGAATAAGTCTTTCAAACTGTTTAAAAATATACCCAAATATAATAAAAAATATACAAATTCTAAAATATGTTTGAGATATTTAAGGCACTGGGTACACGTTTTAGATGATACATCAAGCATTATAAATATTACAACTTAACGCATGTAGGCTATGATGTTTTGGGGACTATCGTAACTTATGTGAATGTATGTGAGCGTGTGTATGTTTTTGTGTTAGTGTGTTGCTTTGAATTAGCTTTTAAAGGATATGTTAAATTTATGTTTAGTATTATTATTGTGTATTATGTCCTAAATTTTGTATACATTTTAAACAGACTATAGCTTTTGTACTAAATTTTGTAATTCTTGTGATTTTAATTTTATTCGTTAAGTTTTCAGATCCTGTTGTTTTCTAATCCACGAGGTTCAATAAGTAATATTTATGTTTATTTCTTTCAAGTGGGGGTAGCTCCAAAACAGGCTTAGTAAGCCTAAATGAAGTACCTCTATTTTCTTTGCACCATTGTTTTAGAAAGGTTTATAATTTTAGTTTTCTTTATTTAGACGTATACGTTTATAATAGTGTTTAAGTTACATTTTGAATTTTTTTCTGTAATTTGTATATTTTTTGCATAGGCCTATAGTATTTGTAGTTATTTTATTATTATTATTACTAATTATGTTACTTTTATGATTCTGATAGCGTACAAGGAGAATAATAAATAAACAAATAAAAAAATAAATTATAAATAGTTAATAAATTTTAAAAAGTGTGTTAAATCTATAAACGGAATACAAAGTAGGTGTTTCCATAAACAAATTTTAAGTTTTGTAAAATGTATTTCATTGCCCACGTCAATAATTAAGGTAAAGCTATCATTTAAACTTTTCTGTACACTCAATAGTTTCTGTGGTCCCAATGTTGGCACACTTAAACATATAACCCGATAAATTGTTGAATAATGTATCAAAACTAAACAAAACAGATGTTTGCGATTCTGTTTATACTAAAAAATATCAACTCCTATAAAAGCGACTGTACGTCCATACGTGAATAACATATAATACTAGCTGACCCGTACGGCGTTGCCCGTGGTGGTTGGTATTTTCAGTCTTTTTAACGTAATTGTATTCTTTTTAAGTGTTCAGTCAGTGAGTGGTATTTGGCTTTTATATAAGTAGATCTTAAATAATAAAAGCACTATTGTCATAATAATAAAAGATCTGAAATTATGATTTTAGTAACTTTGATTCCCCCAAACCCCTCCTAAAATGTCGAAATTTTTCATACCCTTCCTTAGTGAGCTCCTATGGCCCTAGAGGAAGCTACATACCAAATTCCATTCCAATCCGTTCAGTAGTTTTGAAGAAATCGTGATTTAATAACTTTGATCCCCCAAACCCTCTCTCCAATTTCGAATTTTTTTTAAACCCTTTCTTAGCGAGCGCCTATGGCCCTAGAGGAAGCTACATACCAAATTTCATTCCAATCTGTTCGGTAATTTTGGAGAAATTGTTATTTATTAATTTTTACCCCCAAACCCCCCTAAAATTTCCAATTTTTTAAAACCCTTTTTTAGTGAACACTTATGGCCCTAGAGGAAGCTACATACCAAATTTCATTCCAATCCGTTCTGTAGTTTTGAAGAAATCGTAATTTAATAACTTTGATCCGCCCAAATCCCCCTAAAATTTCGAATTTTTTCAAACCCTTTCTTCGTAAGCACCTATGGCCCTAGAGGAAGCTACATACCAAATTTCATTTCAATCCGTTCGGTAGTTTTTGAGAAATCGTGATGAGTGAGTCAGTGAGTGAGTGGTATTTCGCTTTTATATTTTTATATACAGGGTGATTCAGTAAAGCGATGAGTCTGATCGAAGATATTTTTGGAAAATGTTTATAGCTATAGAGTTAAATTGTATATCAAGTTTCATAAGAATATCTCTAAGGGCTTTTGAGTTATTAATTATTTAAAGTAAAATACAAAATGGCGGATTACTGTTAAACTAAGCCGAAATTGAAAAAATGTTTTACTACATTTTCGACTTATTTTTGCATGTAAAATCTGAATCTGCATAGCTCGCTACAAAAATAACTAAAAAATTTTTTAATTAAAAAAATGATGGTGTAGGCTATTTTTTTTTTTTTTTTTTTAGATGTAGACAATTACCAAGAAATTATGTTTTTAGTTTTTTGTCGATAACTCGGTTATCCTTTGACCTACTGAAGCTACCAAAAAAAGCATTGTGTCTGTCGTTAAAAAATAAACATATTTTGTCTCTTGTACATTTTTTGTAAAGTTAACGGTTTTCAAGATATTCCACGTTAAAAATTTGTAACGGCTGCCATTTTGAAAATTATAAGAATACATTTTTTGTGTTTGGTACACTTGTTAATCGTAACATACAACACGCTTATTCCAAATTTGAACTCGATATCTTATCTATTTCCAGAGTTACAGTGAGTTCTTGTAAAAAAAAAACAAAATGGCGGATTACGGCTAAACTAAGCCGAAATCAAAAAAAATGTTATACTACGTTTTCGACTTATTTTTGCATGCAGAATCTGAATCTTCATAGCCCGCTACGCTTTACTGAATCACCCTGTATATAGATAACAGCTGATTTCACCCATCATCTGTAATACTTAAACAAACACAGTGTAGATTATAGTTTGGGTTATGTTTGGGGTTATTTTTATAATTCCAATCGTTATAACTTCTTGTGGAGTATTTTTTTTTTTAATATGAGTTATGGAACTAATGTATGCTATAATATACGTTATAATATTAATTTGTTTTCAGGGTTTGAACTTTATATAAATACAACCTTTTATCATCAATATATTTATTTGTCCAAATTTAAAGAAGAGATACCTATTCGTTTAACTTCGGAAACATTCTTACATATTCGTATGTATTCGATTATCATTTCTTCACTATAATATTAACAACTTATAAATCATTTGATCTATCAATATGATATATAAATCAATTAGAAGATAGTATTGTTATCTTTCTTAAAATGTATAATAACGTAGACTGTGTAAATAAAAATGTTTAACAAATAGGCCTACAGTTTTATAATCCTTATTAGGCTACACTGTACACATTTACCGAGTTAAAAATCTCCGTCAGCATAGATAAGTAGGAATAGATAAATATTCCTTAAGGGAATACCTATCTTATTCCTATCTATTCTTATCGTAAAACAGCAAAAATATGCACTTCGTATTACCGTGTTTCGGACGCTGTTTTTCAACCTAAAAAGTTGTGAAACATCTTAAATTGTTTTTAAAGGCTTTGTGCTTTTGTCTTATATTTCATAATTGAAATAAATCGTCTGCAACTCCTTTTAATCAACAGTTTAAATGAGTAAAAATCGATTATTTTTAACACATTTTTTGGGAGTTTTAAGCAATAATTTCCATATTTTTAGATAACACGTAAAAAATATAAAGCCTTCTTTATAACTTAAAGTAGTTTCCCAGATTATTAATTTATAAATAGAATCCGAAACACGGTATTACGAATGCATGTTTCAACGATTTTGCGGCTTGAGTCAGACCTTTTGCATTGAAATCATACTGTACACTCGGGAGTTTACTTCAAGGTAAAGAAGAGCCTTAATAGTTTGTTTTTTAAATAATGTATTTCTGATGTGTATCTAATTAATCAGTCTGTGATTTTTCTCGAGGCTTACTAGTCATAACATATTTGTAAATAATTAATTAATACCTATACAAAATTCTATATTATCGAAGAAAATAATTATTGTTAAGTATAAACATTAGTTTAATAATTTTTTATAAGGGCTCGGCAGGAGTAAACAATATTTCTCAGTCGACCGCAGCTCTCCAAGTGGCAGAGCTGTACACTACTAGCATTGAGCTTGTGTTCGTTTCATTCTTCTCCTAGCAAATAGAGGACATCTTCATAAAGTTGGAAAATAAAGGGATACACACGTAACCCTGACTGCAAACGTACTAAGATGCGCATGCGTGACAATGTATGTGAGAAGTTATGTGTTAATAAACACATATTTTCTCACACATTCAAAATTAACGGATGTATTATTTTTCTAGTATTTTTCCGCAAGCAAAAAGTTGTTGTGATACACAAATTCCGAACGAAATTTCGGCACGTACATGCTTACACAATAAAGCAGAAGTTTTCGTCATAAACTATCCAAATCTATTTAGATTAATTTGTATTTGAAAGGTAATTAATCTTCGAATGTGGTGAGCTTTTTATATTTTTTATATTTGCATTAATGATTAAGAAAAACAATTGCAAACTTTGATTTTGAGTTAAGTCAAAGAACAAATTTAGTTAAAAACTAATTTTAAAAAACTGAATGATATCCACATTCGGACTGTCCTAACCTATAAAATTACATATTCAGAATAATTTTCTGATAATTTTTACTACAATAATCTTGTTACGCGTTTAACATTGCTCTTGTGGAAGTTGAAATTCAAGATGGTGACTGGGCCTGCTGAGCCAGCCAGTTATATAGTTAATTGTATGCTACTCAGATAATGCTTGGCAGGTGTTAACAACTTAATATTGTAAAGTAGGTTTAGGCCACGCCCATTTTAGTTTTGTATAAAATACGAAGAGTAAAACATGGTTTGGTTATAGTTTGATTGTTGGAGCTCGTGCATCACTGATGATGGCAACAGTTTCGTTGAAACGCGTTTGAGTAAATTAATATGTTCATTTTTTTATTTCTATAATGTACAAGATAGTTCAATAAATTAGATTCAACAATTTATTTTATTTAATAAAGTTTTGTCAGGTCCGTTGGACCACCTGTTCAACTACCACGAGCCACAGATTGGAAACCAAGACACATTGAATTACATTTTTACTGATAACAGATTGGTTCAAGAATGTCGAGTAGGGCGAATTTGTCAGGTACGGTACGGAGGCGTCCACGTCCAAACTAGAGAGCTGTAGGTGAATAGGCAAATCTTTGGACTTCCACGGGTGCTAGTGTGAAAAAATTTCGATTACTCGTATACATGGGCACCCAAAGCTATGGGCAGATGCCCCCCCCCCCCCTAGCTCCCAAGGAAAGGAAAATATGTATATTATTAGTTATAGTCAGATATTTTTCTTTAAAGAGATTAGCACTAAAATATGTTTTAAATGATATGTTTGATTTTACATATACTTATTTGATTTCTTACAAGAGTTTAAGCATGAGCTGCTGGGTCTAGGAGTGTTATAAGTCTTTGTGTATTCACAGACTCAATGCTGTATGGGTTAATATTACACCTGAACAGCAAAATTGGCTTCCCAAATTTTAAAAGTTTTCTTGGGGTGGCCAAAAATATCCCTGGACTCCTTTTGCCAGGAGAGGAAGTTACTCCTTAACAGGTTCACTGCTACTCAAATCTCGTATTTCCTATGCTATTAGCTGACCTTTTATTTTGTATATTTATAGTCTAAATGAGTAGAACTTACTTAATTTTTTATTTTTGAACCTTTCTACGTAGTAATTAGTATTATTTTAGACGCGGACGCACATGTGCGTCTATAGCATATAGGTCTAAAATTGGCGTGCGAAGCACGAAATGCATTGTGTATTGAAAATACTCCCAATACGGGGGTTGGCGTGCGAAACACGCAATGCATTGTGTATTGAAAATACTCAAAATACGGGGATTTTCGTGCAATACACTGTGCGACAGCCGCTTCTCATAGTGGTCAGTGTCAAGCTCACATGTGCGTCCTTAGCAGTGAACGTGTTAAGCCCCATAACCCGGTCTAGCCCCCTCCCACCAGAAAATATCATATGGGCGCCCATGCTCGTATGGGCGACATTAAAAATGTCTACTACACTGCAGCACCTCAAAAGAATAAGAATAACGACGAACTGTTATTCTGTACCATACAATCTGTATTCACCAACTTTTCCTTTGTACACCAAGTCATTTACACGATGTTTAGTTTCGCAACCCAGATGGCAGCACCTCGACACCTCTAACCCAAACCGATGATCCAAAACCTCGCCACACCAACTCGCCACGATCCGATCTGTCAGTCGCGATTACTCCACACGGAGCTGTGTTCGTTACACCCCCTTTTTAATTTACCCGCTAAACGTGTCCACATCGTTAACAACCATGGCTATTAAGAAGAAGAAGAAGAAGAAAGTGATTACTTGATCTGACGCATTGCAACGCGGTCACGACGACGTTTCTGCGCATGCTCTGTACATCAGCTGGTCGCCTTCTCCCCCTCCCTTACCTTGCTCGAAGAATATCTGATGAAATTGATTTACACTGAATTTCAATTTGATTTAATCTATTCGTAATCAGTTGATCCGCTTGCACCTCGGGAAAATAACGACGACTTCCTCCCGCATGTTAAACAATCTTCCCCAGAATTGTATTTGTATTTTCATTTCCATTTCTAGATGGCAAACGTAGACCTAGTGATCTAGATAAGTTTTCTGATTCGTCTTTATACGTGTAAGTTTTAGTTTTTTTACTTCAAAACGAGAGTATATTTATACGTCTTTTTTTCTTTGTACTGTATACAGGATGTCCAGTATTTTTTTCGTATTCTTATGTTCAATTAGGCCTACATAAAAACTTCCTTATTTATTTATCTTTAAAATGATGTATAAATATTAAGGAGTCATACATAGAAAAACTGTTGAAACTTCATAAGAATAAGATAAATTTAACTGATTTAATTAAGCCTTAAAGTTTAAAGGAAAAAGCCTGTAACAATAATTTTCAACTTTAACGTTATTTAAAAAACGTATAAAGAGTTATTATTTGGGTACTATGTTTAATTTATAGGAAATTTAATGCTCTTTCAAATGGTATTACTTTCCATGTCATAACTACATTAGTGTGGTGTTTATCGTCAAACTAATAGCCTAGTACCAAGTCGTGTAATTTGAAAAGATCACAAAACACGCCATGACAGCTAAACGGTTAAGGTCTTATATACATTGTTTGTTCCTTTTGATAAGTCGAATCAACTGTTAAAATTAATGTACCTAGTCAGTAGTGACTCACCCTATATAGTATGTGTTCGCACTCTATCGGATGCAATTTACGTCCGATTTGGTCCAAAGTCGTTCGGACGAAGTCGTTAGCCAGAAATCCCAACAACCGGAAATAACATTTGTTGATGTTTTTTCAGACTAAAATTACACATTTTGGGAGTTTTATCTAAAGAAAAAAATTATAAGAGATTATTCCGCACATTTGGGTTTTTACACGATCTTTTAGCCCGACTGGTTCCCTTCAAATCGGACAAAACGTTAAATACCATAAAAGTACACTAAAGGAACCATAAAAAGCGAGTTTGTCGCTGCGAGAAAAGTGAAGCAGTCCATAATCCGAGAGGGAGCAAGGTCGAGGTGCAAACTCGCAAAACGAGTGTTTCCGCTATGAGCGGAACGGAGCAGCGTTTGAGCCAAGGCTGGAGGCTGAGGTACAAACAAATTCTACTAATACATTTTGTACACGCAGTTATACAGGGGTGGTGAAAAGTCCCGAAACGGGTTAATATTTTTTTAACAACGGTTTGACAGATGGGACTATATAACTTGGTACACTGTTACAGGGCATAAACACTATTTTACCAGAATTTCAATATGCCGCTACCATTTCGGGGGGACGGCCCACAAGGAGTCAGAAGAAAATCTTAAATGAGGGCGTGGGTTGGGTTGTACATCAAATTAAAGGTCTAATTTAGTAGAATACAATACCGCAAATCCGACTTCAAAAGGTTCACCCTAAATAAAATGGCGGCCGTAAACGTGTTGAAATAAATAAGTTGCTAATATCTCGAAAAGGAAGAGTTTTTTGAAAAAATTTCAAGAGACAAAAAATGTTTATTTCAAAGTGCTTCACCTAAACAATTGCTCCCAAATCGATTTCGTAAATTTTATTTTTACTCCTCCATCTTAGAAAATTTTGTAAAGTATATTCAGCGCCTTCGTGAGTGGACCAGTTTTCCGAATAGTTAGTTCAACTCTAAAACACAAAAACTTAATTTTGGATATTTGCTCAACTCACGTTAGCCGAGTGATCAAATTATTTTAATTTATCAAGATTACTAGTTTCCAGACAATTATATTACTTTACTAGAGTTACCGAGTGTATCCCGTTTAGACCCTTATTTAAGTTAAATCGGTGACAACGAGCTCGGGTTGGAATCCATTCTAATATTTTTAAAAGGTACGCCCGTGTTTTGCGTTTTCAAATTAAAAATGTGTTAACCACAACGGACGAGATGTAGCAGAGTTGTTGGAACTATATCATTAGGTTTAATCATCGGAATCTATACGTAAGGGCAACAGAGAGGGGAGATGGAGATGGAGAAGGTTCAGCCGGTAAATGAGGTAGGTGGAGAGACGTTTTAAAAGTTTGGGCGTGTCGACCGCCGCATCTTGATGTACGGGCCTCGGCCGCATTTTGTCTCTCCTGCTGCACAAATATTCCATAACGTCTTGGCCTCGGTGATTAATTTTTGGAATTCCTGTTGCAGTGCCGACTTGATTAGTGGAATTATGGGTTTTCGTTAAAGTGATTCGCCTTTAATTAATACTGAAACGTGTCCTGCGGACGTTTTCTGACTACGTCAAAGTCGGACTGAATCTGTGATAACAAGATGGAAAATAAGTTATAGAATTCCACCGGAAAATACAATTATAAAAAAGTGTTTTCGAAACTAGCAAATACACTATTACCAATATTATTTGCTAGTATTGGTAAAACACAAGAAAGCAACGCGGGACTACCAACGAAAGGGAAAACTGCCATGAATATGAATCGTTGATTATATTGGTATAATACGACATTTTATCATTAGTTTTATTTTGTCCCATTTAAAATTGAAATCTAAAAAATTGAGTGCAGAATAATCCCCTATATTTATTTTTGTAGATACAATCCCAAAAATTGCATTCTAGTACGACAAATCTCAAAAATCTTTTGTTGGGTTTTTTTGGGTAACGAATTCGTCCAAGCGACTAAAAAAACTAACGTGTGTACCAAATTCGAACAAAATCAGACGTAAATTAATGTGGCCGTTATAGTTGGAACACACATATATATTTACACAGATTTAAATGACACCCCAAAACGTGTTTTTGGGATTATGATCGGCGCTCATTTACCACTCCCGACCTCAGACCTCACCACAAGAATCACTGCATAGCTTATCTTTCCCATGAAAATTCGCTAATCAATTTTTAAAACGAATCCAGGAAAATTAATTCACACAGATTTTATCAAGTTCGGCCATCTTGTAACTGTGAGTTTAGGAAAAGAAGTTTACTTACGAGTGATTACAGTGTTACCAAATGTATGAGGTTAAAATATATACAGTGTCCCAAGAAGAAACGGAGAAACTTCCAGGGCTTGTACCGCTTTTGAAACTAATGGAAAAAATTCATATAATTATAGGTCTGTAAACTCTTCTTTTACCATCCAGCTATCCGTCATTTTGTTTTTGTACTAAATAATTTACACCTCTAGAACGGATTAGCCGATTGAGTTGAATTTTTTCAAGTTACTATTCAGCGTAAAGACTCCCACTTAAATTAATTGCGCAAATTAATTACTGTTCACGCTTTGTTCCTACGGATGTTGGACTCGTCAAACTAATCAACCGTTTTACTATTATCCTGTGTTCGATGGTTTGTCTCGATTGGAAATTAAACAGGCTGCACAAATGTACTGTTGACGTTTTTTATAAAAATGTATACTGTTTTCGAATTATATTAATTTAAAATGTTTTAATGGCCGCCATTTGTAAATACATCATTGGAAGAAGTTGATTATTTTTGTCAAACTAGACATTTACAATGACGAGTAACGCGCAAAATGCCAACTGAATCTGTTAAGTTGTTCTAGATATATAAATAATTTAGTAGAAAATAAAAATACTAAAATCTAAAATTTCACTTTGTAAATACAATACAAAATGACGACCGATAAAAATGTTTTTAGTCAAATATCTTGGAAACCGTAAAAATTACGACAATCTTCAGACAAAATATTTATTTGTTTTAATGACAAACAAAATTAATGTTTTAATTTGTCTTTAGCTTGAAAAATAATCAAACTAGAGGGCTCCACCCCCTGCACGCTTCGTTCACCAACCCCCGCGGTGACTCGCATCAAAGCAAATGCAAACAGGTTATTTTATATAAATATGCCTTACTATTAAATTCTAATATGTCTTAATTATTTTTAATCAGAATGTAAAATAGTGGTTCCTTTTTTTTTATTCCTTTATTCATTAAGGGTTTATTCTCTAGCTTTTAGAAAAGTATAAAATCAACATTTTTATAGGGGTTTTACTAAATTTTCACCCCTTAGCAGCACTTGAAAAATGTCAATCTATGGTATTTGTTTATGTAGGGTATATTGTAAGAAATAAATGTACAAACTTTCAGCTCTCTAACTTTATGGAAAATATAACAATAAAGGGGTTATCACATTTTCACCCCTTAGCGGCACGCGACAAGATGCAAATCTAGTTTGCTTTTCTACGTATCTTGTAAGAAATAAATATACAAAATTTCAGCAATCTAGCTTTAAGGGAAGTATAACAACTAGTATTTATTGTTTTAGGGGCTGTTTCAACTCTTAAACCAAAATTAGTTCTAGCCTATGTTACTCAGGATTAGTGATGCTTTTTATTAATAAAACTATTTTTTCAATCGATTCAGTAGTTCCAGAGATTACTCCCTACATACAAACAAACAAATTTTACCTCTTTATAATATTAGTACAGATAATTATTATCGATTTAATAAGAAATACCTAGTAGGCCTTCCATAATGTTTTGTGTGTTCTTATCAAGAACTGCCAATTTGTATTCAATTTTAGTTTTTTGATTATACTGTTATTTTTCAAAGTAAATAAAAAATTAAAAAATATACATAAAATAATTTATAAAGTTGTACAGTACGATTTTTTTAACCGTGCCCTCGGCCAAGATTGTACTAACCTGAATGATAACGTTAGAAATCGCTCTGTCTACTCTAGTTTTCTCCACGAAAACTGAGCCGAGCGGCGTGAAACAGCGAAAACCGAGCTTCAATAACACTGTCATTTAATACACTTAGCAGCGATGTAAAATTATGAAACTTTCACGGATACGCAGTGAAGAACCATACGATTCGTATGATGTAAAAGAAAATCAATTACAAAACCTATTTCATATTTTAAAAATCAATATTACAACAATGGCTTTAATAATGACATGACATTTTCACACCACTGGAAAGTTTTTTATTTGTTGGTCAGAGACAAAGTGTTCGCGAGAAAGTTTTAGATAAAGGTCCAAATTAATTATTTTATTTGAAACCTTTTTTTGTTTGACTTACGGTTTGCTCAGTACGGATGTCTGGAGTTAGATTCCGCGGAAAACTTCCTGCCTGGGGAGAAGTACTTGGCTTACCTTAACCACACCACAGTATTATTATTCGAATACTCGAACAAGAGACAAGTAGTCTATGACTCATTCAAGTAGTTTTTATTTTATTTCAATAATTTTGTTCGAATAATTATTCAATCATTTTTGTTTATTCGAAGTTTGTGGAATCCCTCCCCGCTACACCGCTAGCCCACCGAGCGCTAGCCGAGCCGAGGGCACGGTTAAAAAAAATCGTACTGTAATTTTTACTAGGGTGGCTTGTAATTGTAATTGTAAAATTTTACCTTGTTCGGAAGTGCCCTATTAACTGTAAAATTGTAACTTATATACTTTGTGGAAGAGGCTCCGCGTCTACCGTGTTTCTAGTTGTTCATATCTCACGAGTTCACCAATAATACGATACATCCCTCCCCAAACTGTGTACATCTATGTGAATGAATAACACAATAACTTACCTTTTTACGAAAGAAGTGATCATTTCGACCAGTGAAGGTGAATAGGACTCACACGAATCGTCCAAGTCCGATGTCAGACTCATGCTCTGAAACAAACACATTTCAATAGGACTTTGTATTCCAGGCCTCCAAATTATTCTAAAAAATAAATGTGTTCAAGTATAACGACTTAACTCAAAAAACTATTTATCCTATTTTTATTAATAATTTTCAGTATTACCGGTTGAATAACCGGAACGGCCGTAGAAAGAAAAAGGAAAATTAGACTATTTTGACGGTAAGTCGTAATATTATTGTAATTACCGATTTTTTCAGTATTACCGACAATCCGAACGCAAGTAATCCGTACAAATCGATTATCCGAACACATTAATAACCCAAACAAATCGAGCAAATATAATTCGAACAAATCGATAATCCAAAACACAGATAATCCGAACGAGTAGATAATAGGAACACAGAAAGGACAAATCGATAATCCGAACACACAGATAATTTGAACACATAGATAAGCCGAACAAATTGATAATCCAAATATATATATAATTCAAATAAATAGATAATCCGAGTAAAACGATAATCCTTACACACCGGTAATCCAAACACATAAATCAGTACACAGCGATAATACCGAACATAACTATAATCCCAACACATAAATAAAACAAACAAATCAATAATCGACACACATCGATAATTGATAATCAAAACACATAGCTAATCCAAACACAGTGTTAATCCAAACATATCAATAGTACAAACAAATCAATAATCCGTACACATCGATAATCCCAACCCATAGATAATCCCTCACATAGATATTCCAATCAAATCGATCATCCCTCACATCGATAATCAGAACACAATGATAATCCGAACACATTAAAAATCCGCTTAAATTTATAATCGGAACATATCGATATTTATAATACTTATATATTCCCATCACATCGATAATCCAACCACATTAATGATCCTTCACATCGATAATCTCTCACATCGATAATCAGAACACATTAAAAATCCGCTTAAATTTTTAA
>JAGFPH010000009.1:658381-672655 GCA_018207615.1 Philaenus spumarius
CACATCGATAATCCAACCACATTGATAATATAAACATATCGAAAATCCGAACAAATTAATAACCTGAACACATCGATAATCCAACCACATTTATAATATAAACACATCGAAAATCCGAACAAATTAATAACCTGAACACATTGATAATCCTAATACATAGATAATCCAAACAAATCCATAATCCCTCACATCGATAATCCAACCACATTGATAATATAAACATATCTAAAATCCGAACAAACTATAATAACCTGAACACATTGATAATACGAATACATAGATAATACCAACACATCAATTATCTGAACTCGTAGATAATCCAAATACCTTCTTGTTTTAAAATCTAATATCTATGAATAAAAAATAACTCAATGTTGGTAAGACGTTTTAACGAAAAGAACAAAAAATCTTAAATATTTTTCTAGTTCCATATTTTCAGTTCTCAATCCCTAATTAAAGTAGGTGGGAAATCTCTGGTTCTCACTCAAATTCCAAAAGATTTAAAGCGTCGTATCCTTTATTTTTAGCTTAAATGGGGTCCGTTAGACCATCCATTATTACTCAGTTCAGAGAACCTTTCCAAGAAGGGATTCCTACAGGCTAACTTTCTGCCCACGGCGTGTCATTTAAAACTTGTCTTTCCATGGACTTATTCAAGACAATCATCTATCAGTCTACATTATCTATCATTATACATAAAGGGCATTGCTTGAAACTATAACAAACCAAATTAGTCATCGTTCATAAACAAGAAGTAGAAGATGCACTGGGAAATTCACTCAGGGTGCGATGGTTGTGCTATTTCTGTTACGACTATGATAAATAGAGTGATTTTATAAGGGCTATGTTTTACATTTAAGAAATGGCAATTTAAAAACCTGTAACTTTATTGTTGTCACTCCCCGTCGAAGATATTAATCATCACACGAGCTGCAAAACGAAAACACAATTGTATTGTTTAAAAGCACTCTTCCAAACATGAATGAAACTGGAATGAATTTGTTCAGTTATATTCAAATTTAGTTTAAACTGATACAACCAACTTCCCCCTGAAAGGTTTTTGATTAAATTAATAATATTTCGATCATGAAACCGAACCCTGTCGTGAGTGGAGCAAATTTCCAAAAATAAAATTAGATGTCTCAACCAACTATTTGGGAAATTTGTCTACTCACTAAGGCGCTGAATAATTGCCTAATTGTACGAAATATACGGGGTGTACAAAAAGTCCCGCACTGGTTTAATATTTTGTATGTAAAGAAAATTTTATGGTGATGTGATTCAGGAACCTACTCTATGTAAAAATATTATTTTATTAACATTTCAAAAAATGTATCCGCCATTTTGAATGTAACTTTGTTTTTTTTAATGAGTCATGTGATACATCATTTCGATGTAGAATTTCAAGAGAAAACCATCGGTGAAATTTGTACATCCATATTTCTAACCGATTAAAAATGGCGGCCAAAAAACAACGAATCGTGTTTGTCGATTTTTCCCCATTTTGATGACTATATTTTTTTTTAATACTAATTATTATTCTTTTTGGATTTAGAATTAAATAAGCCTTCAAACGATATGCCACTCAACGATATTAGGAAGTATTTAAAATTTTTGAATTACAGAAATTTTGATTTTTCAAAATTGATTTCAAGTGGTTCAACTTAATATCGTTGTGTGGCATATCGTTTGAAAGCTTATTTAATTCTGAATCCAAAAAGAAGAATAATTATAATTTTTTTTAAATACTAATTATAATAGTAGGCCTACAGCAAAGTGGGGTAAAATCGGAAAACACGATTTCGTTGTTTTTGGCCGCCATTTTTAATCGGTTGAAGATATGGATGTGTAAATTTCACCGTTGATTTTCTGTTGAAATTCTACATCGCAATGATGTATCACATGACCACCTTCCCATTTAAAAAAACAAAGTTACATTCAAAATGGCGGATACATTTTTTGAAATCTTAATAAAATAGTATTTTTACATAGAGTAGGTTCCTCAATCACAAGTACTGCTTCTCTTCGATCCCGGCCACAACCTCGCCAGAAGTTGCCCTAACGGTAAAATCACCCATGTGGATTTTAACCAGGTACTTTTATGGTATTTTATCTTCTGATCGATTTTGGGGTAACCAGACGGGCTATAAAGTCATACAAAAAACTAAATGTGCAGAATTACCTCCTAAATATATATTTTCTGAAAAAACCCAAACAAGTTTCATTATAGTAAGAACAAATTTTTTTAATATTCTGGACAACAACTTTTTCCGGTTGTCGGATTTTTCTGGCTAACGAACTCGACCGACTGACTTAAGCAACCAAAGTGTGTACCAAATTTGGACAAAATCGGACGTAAAATGCGGCCATTAGAGTGCGAATACATATATAATTTTTAATGGCACCTCAAAACGTGTTCTGGGGACCATGATCGGTGCTCATTGACCACTCCTGAGACTGGGTCTCACCATAAGAGTCACTGCATAGCTCATCTTTCCTATGGAAATTTTCTAATAATAGCTGTTTAAGTTAAATTTGTCTGCCGTCATACAATTCACGCAATGGGCAACAGTCATTGGATTGTAGTTAGGGATTTTAGTTAAAGTACATAACACACCAGAACTTCATATAAATTAAATTGCACTTCATGTTTTAGTCATGAAGAAGAAGAAAGCTTTTTGCTTTAGTCATTTTTGAATTACAGTTTTGCAACTGCATCAATTACTATTTATCAAATTGCAATAACTTGTTGTTTCACATAAATTTAATTAAGGGTCTAGAAGAGGCCCGCCACTATATTTTTATGTTTTAAGATACGCAATGGATCTTTTTTAGAAGAGGACCGCCATGAATATAAACATACTTTTGACTAAAGACTATAAGTTGGAACTTCAGGCTATTTTTTTTATGCTTGAATGCAGGTAAACATACTGTTACTAAAGACAATGCAAGCATAAAACAAAATTGCCTGAAGTTCTAACTTATAGTCTTGAGTCGCAGTGTTTTTGTGATTGGTTGTGATTAATCTTACGTCATGATGGGTGTGTCTTTGTTTATGGTTGCCATGGTGATTACAGATTATATAAATTGAATATTCGCATGCTGTATGTATTTTCCAACATAAAAATATAGTGGCGGACCTCTTCTAGACAAGACCCTTAATTGATTACAATAAATCTAACTGATAATTCCAAGTTCAGAAAATTCAGGTCTACACGATTCTTTGTTTGATAACCCAATAATGAGCCTGAAGGACATGAATTACCCAAGAGTCGTACACCATACGTAAACATTGAATGGGATAGACCAATATATAATAAGACGCACATCAGGGCGATCAAACTGCATTAATTTTCTTTAAAGATAAATTACTCAAGATAGTCTTATGCAAAGATTTAATACTTGAGACTCCTGAGTAAGCTTACTTTCTATGAATAACCAATAATTTAACTGTTTTGAATAATTCCTTTACCAATACAGTAGATCGAGGTTGAGCGAGAAGATTATATGTTCGGTCTTGTCTTCGTTAATTTAAAAATTATTTACAGAAAACCATGTGTTTGCAAGTAACATAGTTTTCAAGCGGAGCACTAGAATTTACAGGTTCTTTGAGTGAAGTAAGCAGATTTGTGACATCTGCATACAAAACAGAAAAGATGGAATGTTACTACGCACATCTGTATATATATAAAAGAAGTCCTGACTCACTGATTCTTAATCAATGGATAACTAGGGACTTAAAACTTTCAAGGCAGCTACATACCACTATGTAGACATGCACTAACAAAGGATTTTGCAATATACTGATTTTAAGTGTTGAAAATGACAAAAATAAGGGGTTCACTCCCAGAACTATAACAGATAAAACAGCTGATCTGAATCAAAAGCTCAGCAACACAATTCTAGGCGTGGCCTATAATACTGAACCAACACACGTTTTACTTTCTCACTATACTATAGTATAGAGAAAGTATAGTGATCGCAAAAAAAATCGATGTTGAGATTTTTGTGGAAATATCCGTTTTGGGACCCCCTGAGTCCAAAAAAGTGGTTTTTACAAAATGTCTGTCTGTATGTCTGTATGTATGTCTGTATGTCTGTATGTATGTCTGTATGTCTGTATGTCTGTATGTATACAAAGCTAGAGAGAAAACTATTTAATCGATTTCAACCAAATTTGCACCAGACATGTCTAGTACGCCTGTATAGATGCACGAAAAAGGGTTTTGAACAATTTTGAAAAACAACCCCCTTTTTGGCCAAAAAACCCCCAAAAAATCAGTTATTATTTTTTTATAAAAAAACGGCTCTAACGATTTTGATAAAATTTGGCTTATTTGTAGCCTTTAATGTGCCCTACCATATACAAAAACCCGCATCTTTCTAAAAATTCTGGTTTAGCTAATAATAATAATAATAACTGATTTTGGGGGGTTTTTTGGCCATAAAGGGGGTTGTTTTTCAAAATTTTTCAAAACCTTTTTACGTGCATCTATAAAGACCTAATTGACGTGTTTGGTGCAAATTTGTTCGAAATCGATCCAATAGTTTTCTCTCTAGCTAATAATAATAATATTTATTAGTTAATCGCTTACTTTAATAAAAGTATACAAAGCTAGAGAGAAAACTATTCGATCGATTTCAACCAAATTTGCACCAGACATGTCCAGTACGCCTGTATAGATGCACGAAAAAGGGTTTTGAACAATTTTGAAAAAAAAAACCCTTTTTGGCCAAAAAACCCCCAAAAAATCAGTTATTATTTTTTTATAAAAAAACGGCTCTAACGATTTTGATAAAATTTGGCTTATTTGTAGCCTTTAATGTGCCCTACCATATACAAAAACCCGCATCTTTCTAAAAATTCTCGTTTAGCTAATAATAATAATAATAACTGATTTTGGGGAGTTTTTTGGCCATAAAGGGGGTTGTTTTTCAAAATTTTCCAAAACCTTTTTACGTGCATCTATAAAGACCTAATTGACGTGTTTGGTGCAAATTTGTTCGAAATCGATCCAATTGTTTTCTCTCTAGCTAATAATAATAATATTTATTAGTTAATCGCCTACTTTAATAAAAGTATACAAAGCTAGAGAGAAAACTATTTGATCGATTTCAACCAAATTTGCACCAGACATGTCCAGTACGCCTGTATAGATGCACGAAAAAGGGTTTTGAACAATTTTGAAAAACAACATAGTTTTCTCTCTAGATAATAATAATAATAATAATAATATTTATTAGTTAATCTCCAACTTTAATAAAAAAACTCTCCTACACCACCCTACAAGTCACAGTGAATCTGTTTAGTAATTTAAATGTATTTGTGAGAAAGTATGTGCCAGTTCCTGGTACCGTTTATTTTGATTGCATTTACCTTCATCAACAAATCAGAAAATACAGAATCATTAATTATTTTTCACGAGAAAATTTTATTTGTCAGTTTTTTTAAATAAACACACACACAAAATAAAAAGATACGAAAAAGTTTTACTGTTTTATAATTTAAACATCTGTTGTTACTTATACAAATAAAACAGCTGATTTGGATTATAATCTTAACACAATTTTAGTTAGGCTTATACTGAACCAACACACGTTTCTTGAAAGCGATTAGATTTCCTTATTACCATAGCAACGAAATAATAAAATTTAGAATCAGGTAATTATCCTTCATTTTTTTTTAGGTTAAGTATAGCAAACACAAACTAAGAAAAAAGCTTACTATACCATAATTCAAACACCTAAAACATGTTAAAACTATTCCAACTTTATTTTTTACTAGGACTATTCCATCAGTTTGAAATACTGCTTTAGCGAATCACATTTTCGACATATTTTATAACTTTAAAATTGCATCTCTTTTATATAAAAATAAAAATATTTCCTAACCAATCGTCATTCAATTGAAGGTATCATAATATTCAATAATCTGTTTGCATTTGCTTCTCCGAGACTGCCCTTTTGTCGTTCATACAAATCAAAAATAAGAAAAGCCCTCAAGAGAACCTTGAGGAATGACAACAAAGCACTTAGATGTGAAGTTATTAACCGATAGGCTACTACTTGTTTTCTAACGGTAATACTCGAATTTCAAACATAATTTTCGCAACAAAAGTGTTCCCACCATCTAATATTGACCTAGCTAATCAATAGCCGCTCCTAAAAAAAAAACACCCAGAATCTTGTATTTCATCCGAAAAATATAATACAAAATGATTTTGTAAATCTCCCGTCCGATAACCATCTCTAGGTGCAGTACTAGTCTGGGCGGTCTTATTGCCTTGTTCGGTCCTTAATACGAGGAGTGTTCGACCGTCTACCCTTCCCTCTTGTCAGCCCATCATGGTAGGGAATCCGCCCCCGATGGGAGTACATAAATTTGTTACATTTCTATTAAAAATTCAACCAGAGAAAAGTTGCACAATATTGAAAAGTCAATTTTTTTTTTAAATTGTTGACGGTGGTTTTTATTTTTCCAGTCTGGCCTACGTAATTCGTACGCATAAGTTATTTCCACCTACGTCTTATTCAGTTCCAACCCATCAAAATTTAAAAAGCAAAGTTTGATCTGAAGACCTAATAGAGGCTTAGATTCTAACTTATTTTTATTCCTAATCAGATTTACTTTATGCCTAATCTGAAAAATAACTGATGAGTTCACGTTCAGCTTTCCACAGCCAATAAATTTAGGCCTACTTAATCTGTAATATACGTCAGATGCGCCAATTAGGATGGAGCGCGAAGAGGGGAGTGTACAATTCTCCTTCGCTGGCTCCCATCACATTTCCCCTCTCGCGGTGGAGTACAGTCAGAGCCGCCTGCCCTACCTAATTCATGTCTGCTATGTAGTCGTGTTGATTGTATATCAACACTTTTTGGTCCTGACTGTACTGCAGACTCACAGTCGAGTAGGAGAGGGTAAGGCGTTACAGCGCATGCTCAAGTGACGCTTCACGCTACTTGGCACTATCTGTACAAAATTATAAATATAAAAATGTTTGTGTTTATAACCACTTAAGTCATACACCACTATCTAATTTTGTTGAAAATTTACTGATTGCCAACCGAGTAGTAAAAGGGCAATTTTACTAAACATAGTAACCGAGTAATCTACTGAACATAGTAGATTATGTTTTCATTGTGTACTTTCGTGGTATTTTAAGTTTTGATTGGTTTTTGGCGAATCAGATGAGCTATAAGGTCGTGTAAGATAACAAAATGTTCAGAATGACTTCTACGAGTATATTTACTTTTTTTAGATCCAAACACCTTTCATTCTAGTAGCCTACGAAAAATCTCGAAAAGTGTTACTTCCTGCCACGAAACGAGCTCAAACCCTTCACACTGATATGGTGCAGTATTTATATACTATCACTGCTAAGAAGCCAACAAAATATAGTCATCAAACATTCAGGCACCCAACGATGTTTTCCGAATGTACACGGACAGAGCCGAAGCGGAGATTCCAAGACGTTGCTCGACGGAACCTCTGGCTATACACACCCGTCACGTCACGGATTAGTGTGCACTCAGAGCATTCAAACATTTTCCAGCGGTGACGTGACATATGTGTATAGCCACCCACATTTAGTTACACAGGGACCTTACCTCTGGAAAAAAAGACGTTACGTGACGGTTATGCACAGCCGTACCTGATATTTTACGTTTTGATCGATTTTGAGGGAACCGAGCAAGCTATAAGGTCATGTAAAAAAAACAAAATGTGCAGAATAATATGTTTTTTGAAAAAAGCATAAAAACTTTCATTTAGTACGAAAAATCTAAAAAAAGTTACATCCAATATAAAATCGTGCTACCGGTTGTTTGATTTTTTTGCTAACAAACTCGTCCGAGTGAATTATTAAACCAACATGTGTACCAAAATCGGAAGTAAAACGTGGCAATACATACGCATAAAATTTTTAATTGAACCCAAAAATGTGTTTTTAGAGACCATGATTGGTGTTTATTGACTACTCCCGACCTTAGGTCTCTCCACAAGACCTCCTTTTTCCTACGGCAATTCGCTAATAAATCTAAGCTTGGTGTTGTCCTTGTATGCCGTTACAACGCCACAGCCTCAATGGACCTCTTATGGGAAGTCGGTGGAGCAGCTGGGGGAATCGAGTGCCGAAGTGGCAAGACGGCAGAATTCTCCTGACTGTTCTACAAGCCTCCAGAATATTCCAAGAACTTTTAAGAGTATGTCAGAATGTTCCAGACAAAACGTTGAAGGATGTTTCAGAAGTTATAAATTCTTCCACAATGTTCAAAAATATTCTATAACCTTTCAGAAGGTTCTGGACCATCGAAGGGATTTCCCGTCCGGAACGTTCTAGAAACCTGTGACGACCTAGACCCCTGAAACTTGGCTCATATTACTCTTAAGTTATATACTAGGGGCTCTGCCCCTTGACGCTTCGCTCACAATTGGAAAATTCGCTAAAGAATCTCGTTAATCTTTGGCTCGTTTGTACATAGGTTTGTAAAATTACGAAACCAGGCTTAAATATATTAACGTAATTACAAGATTAATTATAACATGAAATACATGCTTTAGAAACGTGAGAGGCTTTCATTACGATTTTAGTCCTAGTTCTACTATCTTCTGTCAACTAAAGTTTTGAAACCAGGCCTAAATATAGTAAACGTTATTGCAGGATTAACATAACCTCAATACTATGTTTCAGAAATGATCCAGGCCTATATTACAAAATTGACTATTAGAATTTATCCATCTTTGCCAAGTTTACCTTTTTTTTTGACAAATTAACTGTTAAATCAGGCCCAATTTCTTCTAATTCCAACGTGCTAAAACAGTATAAATTAGCTTGTTTTTTAACAGTAATTAAAAACTATCCAATGAACAGCTGATTTTGGATAATACTTACTCTTAGTTCTATTCCACTCTATTTCCAACGTGATAAAACAGTATAAATTGGCTTGTTTATAAACAGCTGTTTTGTTCGCTTTATTTACTATTTTGTTGTTATTTTATAACCAACATGGCAACCCATAAGACCCTATGTTAAAATGTTTCAACTTTTAAATTATATTTTCTCAAAAAAAATGCGTTTTTACACGAAATACAACTATATGGGTGTAGGTACTTAAAAATTTAAAACTACACCTAAATAAAAAATTTCTTTGAATTCGTTAGAGCCGTTTTCGAGATCCGCGACAGATACAAAGATACAAGAATTGCTCATTTAAAGTAATAGTATAGGAGTGGAAAAACATTTGCATTTCGATTTGCAACTAAGGTGTAAAATAGTATGCCGACAAAATATTTTAGGTAAAATGTACTCAAAGGAGTGAAATCCTCCTTAAATAAACTCGCGGAAGTCGTGGTTTTTGCGCTTAATGGCCCTTAGCTGGTCATGTATGATTTAGACGAAACTCGTTGTAAGTGTTTGAGCCAGTGAAATTTCAATATTCGCCCGTTGTTTCTTTCATTCGTTTTTATTCTTAGCGAAGCCGCAGTTATCCCTGCTAGTTGCTTATAATTGACCATTCCCGAATGACAGGTAACACTGTTAAATGTTACAAGAGATTAAAAAAACCTACAACACATTTCATTCCACACATTTTGTTTCAAACTAGTTACACAAGTCAAACTCGCTCTGCGCAAGCTCGCAGTTTACTCTGTCTATTTCCAACGTGCCTGGACTCTGTCACACGACGGCCGCTAACTACCAACGCCTTCTAAATATGTTTACCTCACACACATAATGATAACTAAGTTTTGTCGTTATTTTAATAGCCCGTGTTGTATCTGCTACCAGTTGGTTTACGATATTTACTTTACAGAAAGCTGATTACAAACTCTAGACAAAGTTTGTATACACTGTACTGTTTTTAACCGGCGATATTTGGCCTAGTAACGTCTTATGGAAATACTAGTCGGTTACACTTAGCTTACTAACTCTCACAGCGACTGGAAGCGAAGCAAATGCAAACATATTACTATTTTCACGCCCCGATTGATTAAGACAGAGATTTTTTATTTTTATATAGAAGAGAGAAAATTTTTAAGTTATAAATTTAAACCAAAAATTGGTACGGTAAAGCAGTATTTCATAATTTCATAACATAATTTTAGTAGTGATAAAAGTTTGAATGTGAAACAGTAAGCCATCTTCGTTGTTTGTGCTTGCTACCTAACAACCATTGGTTGTGAAAAATAATTACCTGATTCTGAATTGGCCTTGTTGTTTGCTATTGTAATAAACTTCAACACTTTCAAGAAACGTTTAGTACCTGGGCGACCGAGCATCACTCGGTATTTATTTTGATTGTTTTTTTTTTTTTAGGAAAATATATGTAAATACAAATCGCATACTGAATAAATATGAATATTTTTCGAACTTACGAACATATGAACAGTTTATCCTACACTCTAATACGAAATAAAATTACTTCAACAGATGTCGTTCTCCTCAAAAACCTATGTTAAAGGTTAAAAATTTTAAAAATTGTTTTAAGCTTGAATTCAGCTGATAATGGAAATAATATAGGAAACAGCTGATTACTGTTATTATTATAGTCAATAAACATACGTAATGATTTTAAACTCCAAAAGCCCAATGTTAAA
This sequence comes from Philaenus spumarius, assembly GCA_018207615.1. Lineage (NCBI taxonomy): Eukaryota > Metazoa > Arthropoda > Insecta > Hemiptera > Aphrophoridae > Philaenus > Philaenus spumarius. Next base: position 668,979 of record JAGFPH010000009.1, read on the forward strand.
AATTTTCAATTTTCAAATGAGTTGTTTAGAAAAATACGAGTTTTCCTGAGGTAGTGGTTTTCACCAATCGATTTTTTAGACCAAAAAGCCTCTAATCCCAAACTTTCAGCAAAATCCTTCCGCTGGATCTCGAGATTTCTCGTACAAACAGACATTACTCGTATTAGAGTATAGGCTATGCCTAACCTAAGATTGTGATAAGCTTTTGATCCAAATTAAAAGTTTTATTTATAATTTGTAACATCAGATGTTTGAATTGTAGTACAGTAAGAATTTTCGTATATTTTTTGTTTGTGTTTGTTTTTATTTTGTTAACCTAATCTATAAATGCTGTTGTTTGGGAAAAATAATCTACCGATTCTAATCTTTCTAAGTTGGTTGCTATGGTAATGAATGTAAATGAATTCAACAAACGTGTGTTTGTTCAGAATAGGCCACAGCCAGAATTGGGTTGCTAAGCTATTGATTTTAATCAGCTGTTTTATCTGTAATAGGGCTGGGAACGAACCCCTATTTTGGCAAATTTGATCCCTTAAAATCAATATTTTGCACCTCTAATCAAAATCCTTTCTTAGTGCACCTCTATACATAGTGGTGTGGAGGTACCCTAAAAATGTTAAGGCTCTAGCAACTATAGTTTTCGCTATACGTTGATTATGAATTAGTCAGTCAATCACTTTTTTAATTTATATACACAGATTTATATATTTTTTAAACTAAACTAGTTCGTTGAAAATCAAAACGAGTTTTACTTGGCTGTATTTCATAAGAACTAAACAATTGCCTTTGGGAAGAATACTCTAAAAATGTTTTTTATTTTAAACTTGACTAAAGAATTATCCATTTTTTTTTATTGTATACAGTATAACACAATACTGGAAACATTTTCTTTTAGAATTATTTACCAACAAGCGAAAAGGTCATACGACATACGATGTTTGAATTAGAGTAATTACTTTCAAATTGTCTAGGGTTTTAACATAGATAAACTACTAACTTATTCCTCTATGTTTAGAAAAATTCCTTGCCAAATGAAGTACTACTGGCTATAAAACCTATATTCAGAGACCTGTCCCAAGACGACCTGTTGGCTAAATGCTTGCACGAAAGTTTGAATCACGTTATATGGTCTCGAATACCTAAAACTGTATTTGTTGCTTTCAGTTTAGATTGGTGCATTAGTCTTTCTATGATGGAGCAATAGGAAGAGTATGAGAACATTTGGGATTTAAGGCAGCCAAAATTACTCGAAGAATGCTGAGAAAAATTGGAACTGATCGAGTCCCGAAAGCTGAAAAATCTGCCAATGAGATGACTAAGAGTAAAGAGAGACAGGTAAAAATAAAAAATAATGATGAGTAAGAAAATGAGAGTACGGTGCTAGAGATTTTTAGAGGGTAGATTTTCCTTATTATTTTACTTTATAATTAGGTTTTTCAAAAATTACTTTTTTTAAATACTTGTACCTACATCTCGGCTTATTGATGTTTTAGGAAGCTGAAATTTGTATGGGGTTTGCCGTCAAGAGTTGGTAGAAGAATCAATAATATATCTTGTGTATTTTCTAAGACCAAGACGTAAACTACCAATTCTTGCAAAACTGGTATTTAGAATTGGTTTATCGAAAAAATTACTAATAAATAATGTCAGTAACCTGTTTACAGGTGTTAGATAAGAAGAGTTGTGAAAACAAATGTTTGTACATTTCCGATACTTTAGTTTTTCAAAAATTGTCAAAACCTTTTTTGACGTGTTTGGTGAAAATTTGTTGGAAATCGATAGAATAGTTTTCTCTCCAGCTTTGTATACATACAGACAGACAGATATTTTGTAAAAGCCACTTTTTTGAACTCAGGGGTCCCAAAACGAATATTTAAACAAAAATCACAACATCGATTTTTTTTATAGTATAGTGAGAAAGTAAAATTAATATAGTAGATTATTCTGCACAATTTGTTCTTTTACACGACTTTATAGCAGGTCTGGTTCCCAGAAAATCGGTCAAAACGTAAGACACCATAAAAGCACATGGTATTATTTACCTGGCGAAGCCAGTATGTCCGCTTCGAGAAAAACAAAGCAGTCCATACTCCGAGGCCTACGTTCAAACTCGCAAAGATATTTCCGCTGCGAGCGGAACGAAGCAGCGCGTGCGCCGGAGCTTGGAAACCAATTCTACTAATATATTTGGTACACTCAAGACAGCTATTCAGTGCCTTCGTGAGTAAACCAATTTCGCAAATAGTTGGTTGAATTCCTAAAACACATAAATTTAATTTTGGAAATTCGCTCAACTCACGTCAACGGTTCAGCTGCGTGATCGAATTATTTATTTTACCAAAGAAATTACGATTCAACTCAGTTTCCCTCAACCGCTGGGCTACTCTGTTTTCAACAAACAAAAATGGTTTTCTTCTGTCACTACACTACAAATCTTGTGATATTTCATTTCAACTCAAACCCTAGGAAACGACAAGCGGGACAAATAGTAGTGTAAACACGTCAGTCCGTTTTACAGCCGACATGTTTTATGAGCTGTACTAAGTGGAAATGATTTTAAAACTGTCGCCAACACGTGATAGTGTATACAAGAGTGACAGAAACCGAAATAGATGATCGGCAGCCGCTAATGTAATCCAAGCCGATGTTTTGACTCGGCCACACAAGCAGGCGTTGCATGTAAACAAATACCAATGACTTTGCTTTACATACAATCGTTCTGTTAATGCAGCCTACACTCTACAAACGCAGTTCAGCTAGCGCGGGGTAATTGTTAAATATGTAATGGAACAGGGTTTCTCGCGAGAGGTAGGCACAACTTCAAAAGATGATAGGGGACCTAAAAAAAAAGCAAAATTGTACATATGAACATAGGTCCAAAAAAGCTTCGTTTTCCAGACATCGACCATTTTTTTTACAAAATAATTAATTTCTAGAGAAATGTTTGATTGACTTTTATTTAGTTCAAACTTCGCTTGAAGTTTAACCTAACAATGATCTATTTTAAGAAATATAAGTGATTATATCCAATTATGAGTTTTAAATCGGCGGCTGTTTAAAATGTCAAAATCGTACATTTTAACAATTTACAATCTTTTTTGTAGCCCTTTAAACTATTATGTTTAACTGTCAAAACAATCAGATAAATGATAATACTTAAGTTATATGTAATAATTGGTTTGTTCAACTCGTCATCCTATACCAACTCAATAAACACCACAACAATATTGTATGTAGCCTACATATTCTGTTATTATCTTTAACTTAACTACTAGTAGTTCTGTGAACAGTAGACCTCGCTCGTTGAAATAACAAAATAGAGTGCAAGTAGAAGGTTTAGCCAGTGAAAATTATTTTGCAATTTATTAGTTGTTCACTGTTTCCAGGGTCACCGGGCATAAAATGTCTCTCGGGGAGGTACGTTCTATATCCCCATTTTTTACATGTTTTTTTGGTTATTGTTTTTTAATTTTTTTTTTTTTTTTTTTTAGTTTTTTACGTCGTTTTGTATCAGTTTGAAGAAACAAAGAAACAAAATGAATAACAGAATGTTGTTGGTAAAGGACTACAACTCAGTAAATGTCAATTGACGCAACGTCAATCGGGCTCCTTATTTAGCTCCCCCTCCACAACTCACAGTTACAGCGGCCACACTGACGTAGCGCAGGAAAGAGCAA
>JAGFPH010000009.1:717259-740749 GCA_018207615.1 Philaenus spumarius
CCAGTGGACTTTGATCTGAAGTGGTTTTTTGAATCGATAAATTAATATTCGCCGTAACCGATTGCTATTAATATATAATATATTAAATCTATTTCTTGCCTTAGCAATCTTTAAAAACACAAAAAGCTCAAGAGTGGACGGTCACTGTGACATTAATTTTATTAAGTTTTCAAAATGTTTGTTTTATTTGTTTGTTAAATGTGTTTTTATGAACTACGTTTTTAATCAGTGTAATTTGTAAAGTGTTTGTAAGTTCTGATTATGCCTGATAAATAGGCGAACAGCTGTCAACTATTGACTGCATTAAAGATTGCTAAGGAAAGTAATGCATTTAATATACTAAATATTTAACCGACATCGCTCAGATTTATTTATTCATATCTGCGAGCGAAGCCGCGAGTACTAATGATAACTTAGTTGCGAACCGAAACAAGTATTTTTACAACCCCTGGCCCTACACCAAACATTTGTCCTTTTTAGCACTGGAATTTTAATAAAATATTTCTTTCTCGTTTTTCGTGTGCGACATAATAGGTACAGTAAAACTCCAACTATCCGAACTCCAACTATCCGAATCGCTGAACAACCGAATCGCTTTCAGAAAAGAAAATTAAGACGGCGATTTGCAAAATAATGATTCTGTCTAGGCGCGCTATTGCACATAGGCTTAAAATTGCAACACTATGTATATTGAAAATTCTCCCAATACGGGGGTTGGCGTGCGAAGCACGCAATGAATCGTGTATTGAAAATACTCCCAATACTGGAGTTGGCATTCGAAGCACGAAATGTCTTGTGTATTGAAATTATTTCCAATATGGGGGTTGGCGTGCGAAGCACGCAATGCATTGTGTATTGAAAATACTGCCAATATTTGAGTTGGCGTGCGAAGCACGCAATGAATTGTGTATTGAAAATACTCCCAATACTGGGGTTGGAGTGGGAAACACGCAATGTATTGTGTATTGAAAATACTCCCAATACGGGGGTTGGCGTGGGAAGCACTCAATGCATAGTATACTGAAAATACTCCCAACACGGAGGTTGGGGTGCGAAGCACTCAATGCATAGTATACTGAAAAATACTCCCAACACGGAGGTTGGCGTGCGAAGCACTCAATGCATAGTATACTGAAAAATACTCCCAACACGGAGGTTGGCGTGCAAAGAACGCAGTGCATTGTATACTGAAAATACTCCCAGTAAGCAATGCACTGTGCGTCGGCCGCTTCTCATAGTGTTCAGTGTCAAGCTCACGTGTACGTCCTTAGCAGTGGACGTGTTAACGCGATAATAGTATTCAAACGTTAAAGTTATAAAACGTAAACGCGACCGTAGTATGTGCGGATAGTTTACTCCAGTCGCGTAAACGCGAAGCTAATCCCGAAAATATTCAAATAGACCCTTTTTTCGGGAAAAATCCCACTATCCGAATTTTTGATTATCCGAATGGTGTCCGGTTTCAATTGATTCGGATAGCTGGAGTTCTACTGTATTCAGTTGGGAACGGGTTTTAAAATTGATTCATTTGCTCTGACGGTCTGTTACAAAAATATAGAAACTCGACCACAAACGAAATTTGATTGTGGTACATACAAAGAAGGAGTTTTATTTTTATACATATACTGTGCCACTCGAAGCGATTCCAAGCAAACAGTTCAATATTTTGCATTTGCGTATCCGAGGAAAGGTTAGAACAGAATTTATCTTTAGTTGAAAAAATGCACTTATTTTAAATTAAAACTAACAACAGCTATTTTCAATTAGATTTTATAGTGTTTTAATCTAAGCGCGAAGACATTAAAATAAGCGCTATTTATGGCCGTCTCGCGGCGATTTTGTTTTAATGTCCGTTTAATTTCTCGTGGTTAATTATATCGACATTCTCACGTAGTCGGGGCTGATGTCAGTTGTCACACCTTAACGGTCGCCGCTTGTTTTTATTTCTTTTACTGAATGTCAAATATTTTACCGTACTTCCATAGACGTGTTGAATTTAGAAGAATGCGTCGGCGAAACGCATGGAAAGAGATCGATAAAACTGTTAATCAGGCCAGATTCTTATTTTTAAAGTTAGGCCTACATAAACACCAGCTCTTTTTTGTTGCCATAATGTACCGAAACTTAATGCCACATAGAAACGAATATAACCAAAAAGGTATCTTATATGACTAGAGGGCTCTGGCCCATGCTCGCTTCGCTCACCAAGAGGGGCAATTTTTAAGTTATAAAAAAATTACTAAAATATGATACGGTAATCAGTCAAACTGTTCAAATAGGAAAGAGTAAAGTTGATATAATTTTAATAGTTACAGACGTTTGAATTATGATAGTAAGCCTTTTTCGTTGTCTGTGTTTGTTATTACCTAACCTAAAAAAACTAATTATTAAATACTAGGGGAGACCCCTGCGTGCTCCTCACGCCAACCCCCGATGGAACCTTCTAAAAACATAGGCTATGTTGGTTTGTTTATAATAAATGTGTAGGATTAATAATAACCTCAAAACTAAGATGGTAAATAATGTCAAATGGTAAATAAAATTATTTCGTACACTTTGTAACGGCAATTAGATTAACGGTTAAAAGAACCAGTAAGGCTCAGGTCTACAATTAATAAAAACCTACTCCAAAAGTTAAAAATACAAATAATTGTTTCATATTTTGAATTAGTTGTTAATATTAGTTACTCACTATCAATTACCGTATATTATCAATACATAGGCCTGCTGTTAAATTATAATATATCTTACTTATTTTTAATTAGGATGTAACATAGATTTTTTCTTATTTTAAAATTCAATAACGCAGTTTTTTATTGGTTCGTGTGTGTTGAAACATGTGCTGATTCAGTCTCGGCCTAAATTAAAATATTATTTTGTACTAAGCTGGACATCCGAATCAGCTGTTGTATCTGTTATTTTATTCAATTGGTTGCTATGGTAATGCATGTAAATTCATTCAAGAAATATATGTGTTGGTTCATCAGTCTAGGCCTAACCTAAAATTATGTTTAATTTATTTTACCTGCCTTAACAGCAACATACACACATAATTTAAGTTTATGTGCTCTTATTTGCACAGTATGTTTTGAATGATATAAGTTTAATTTTTCAACTGTCGGTTTTTAGTTTCTCATAATGTTGCACGCTATAGGTTTGGCGCCCAACTTGATCCTGTGAATTAGTTCCGACTAAATTTACAAAAATATTTAAATGAAAAATGTTTTTATCAATATGAATTCTTTCCTATGTTACTCAGGGATAGTGTAGCTTTTTATTTGAAAAATGTCAATTGGTTCAGTAGTTCCAGATATTAAACCCTACATACAAACAAACAAATTTTACCTCTTTATAATATTAGTATAGATAGTGTGTGTTGTTCTTACTTCAACAGATGGCTTTGTTCACAAAAACCTATCTTAAAAGTTAGATAAACAAATAATTGTTTTAAGTTTGAAATCAGCTGATAATGGAAATAACTATAGGAAATAAACTAACTATTATTTATGGACTACTATTATTATAGTCAGTAAACATATGTAATTTCGTTAAATATTGAATATATTTTTTGATGTTTTTATGTTTAATAGAAGCTGCAATTTTTCAAAAAGTAAATAAAAACACGCTTGTATTCAAATGAAAGTTTGTGTCAAAATTTCAAAGCAATCGGTGAAGAACTTTCTGAGATTATCGATTTTGAACAAACGCACTTTCACATACAGTCGTAGGCCTATATATCCTGTATTTCGTAGTCGAACGACGGCCGTTTCGGCTATTCAGCCATTCTCAAGTTTCTTTTCGGGTTTCCCTTCAGGAATAAAATATTTCATATGTAAATTTGAATTTAAGGAATTTGAAAACGTAAGTACTGTATTGTTTTTAAGTATTCTTCTCCGTAATTAAGAACGTTTGAACCTTGAATTCTTGTTTTCATCGTTATTCAATATAAAAGCATGCAGCCCTATTTTAAAATATATAAAAATGTTACAAATGTTTAAAAACTATCATTGTATGCTTCACGTTTACGTTATAGAGCCGATTTTCTTTCGCACAAGTGAACAACAAATAGGTAATGTATGTGTACATTTTTACATAAAATTACGTACTTACATGGTAGTAAAGAATAAAAAAATGCCTGGTTACCTGAAAAGAAAATACATCCATTAGGACATTCATAAAGTGAGTGACAAATGTTGTTACAATATTAACTAGAAACATTATAACAATAGTAAACTAGGAAAAAGACTTCCATCTGATAAGCTGTATGACTGTTTTAATGTATTTAATGTCAAACAACTTTTTGTATGAACTCTTTTAACTTTTATAAAAAAAAGTACAAATTTCATTTTTCAATTACGAATCATTCGCATTTTACTCGAAATTTTCAATTAGCGGGTACAAGAGGAGATAAGCTTTATAGATCTGTATCCAACACTAATTCATATAACTTATCACAGATAATTTTCCGAAATATTCCAAGCAACTAGCGACATTGTCCCCCAGGGAAAGTGGTGGGTTCCGCAGAATTTTCGAAAATAAACCTCTTAAAACGTGTTTTAAACGGTTACCGGACATTAGACCACACGGACATTCCACCACATATGAAAATATGCGAACATTCGACCACACTTTTGGGCCAACTACCTGGGTTGGGTCAGCTAGGGATATGAAAATATTACTCGCCGGACAATTCACCACATTTTTAATTTGGCCGATAACAGTATGATTATATTTCGTTATTATCACATTATATAATTAAAATTTAAAAAAACTAAAAGGTTCTAACCTATAGTATTTAGTCACAGTATGTTTACTTTTTACTTACTCTGGCCGATAACAGTATGATTATATTTTGTTATTATCACATTATATAATTAAAAAAAAAAACCTAAAAGGTTCTAACCTATAGTATTTAGTCACAGTATGTTTGAGTTGGCTAAACTGTTCGTTTCTACACAAAAAAGAACAAGACAAATCCTGCAACGCTGGGAGAACGCTGAGAAAAACATGTCGGCTCTTTACAATGTAAATTCCTGTAAGGAACATTTGATTTGAAAGTTTTTAATATTGTACGTGTTGAAGATGGTTAAATATTGCTTTCCCGGCATCAGTGAAGTGTATAAATACTATATTTATAAAGAAAAAGTTAAGGTTTGTGTATTTATAGTAGTTTTGATTGCCAAGCTAAATTAAACAAATACCCTTGAATGGTAGGACACGACTCTAGGGCAGTGACAACGAAGTGACCTTGATCAGGAGCGAGGAATATCGCTAGCTGACCCAACCCAGGTAGTTGCCCCAAAAGTGTGGCCGAATGTCCGCTGTGGTCGAATGTCCATGTGGTCTAATGTCCGGTCACCGTTTTAAACCATCATAATATCACAGGAAACCTTTCAAGATTTCTCTATAAAATGTTCACTTAATTACAACTCTCTCTATTCCACACAACCCCCCCCCTCCCCCCGCCTAATATCGGGGCCTTACTGACTTACATATAGACAAACAGACCTTTTAAGGAAATTATCACCAAGGACATGAACAGATGAACATAGCCATACTATTGCAGGAATCGAATGCAGGCGAATGATAAACTAGTTGATTTAGCAACCAATAAGTTTGGACAGAAGCCAAGAAGGTTGAAGTTTTTGTTTGAAAAATAACTAATTACAAGTTTTAATGTATCTCAATAAATGTTGTGATTGGTACTCATAATATGGCTCTTAATTGTTTGGTTCAATACAAAATATTTTGTAAAAATAACACTTTATGGTTATTTAGTTTTCCTAGAACCATTTTTTTTTTTTTTTTTGAGCCAGTGGGTGTAATTGCACCGTCTTGCAATTATATCTCCCGGCAATTATGACTAGCAATTATTTCAAAATTAGAAGTTAATGCCTATAAAAAGCAAGTTTCTTTATGGTTGGGGTAGTAGCTATGAAGTATTGTGAGTTGGTCATTTCTTCGGAGTATGCCTTATAATTTTATTTTTTATCTCGCGCTCTACTTCTGGTTTTTTGTAAGAGTATTTTTGTATGGGCACAGGAGTGACTTTGTTGTTCTAGTGCTGATCTTATTTATACTATTTGTACATTTTTTAAATTATGATGTGTTTTCTCTTTTGGTCTATACAAATTATTAAAGCAAAGTGGACGACTCGTGACCACGCTCAGGCCTCGTGTCTATTTGGGCACCAATCTAACGATGTATTTTTGTTTTGTTTAGTTACTCTTATGTACAAATTTGATGGAATGGATAAATAAAATAATGTGTGCTTGGGACATACATACAATACGGCTGCATTGCTTAAAACAATTCAAACAACAGCACTACGCCTGAGGAACAAACAAACATTAGACCACGTCTTCTTTGAGACATGATTATATGTTTGGGTGTATTGATTGTGTGTCCACCGTGCACGAACCTGCGATCACACACGTTAATGACTTCCTTATCTGTGAGATCTTCCAAGCACACGATGCCCAGTGTGTTTCCAGTGTGCAGTATAAGAGCAAATTAAAATCAGACACAGATGATATTTTTGAATTTTGACGTGGATTTTGAATCTTCGCTAGGAAACTTCAAGGAACTCTTATTGGTATAAATGTGTAATACTAAAATCTACATATAAAAGCGGGTTTGTCTTACTGACGTACTATAATCAACATAAGGCAAAATTTACCGTGGAAAAAATACGAAAATTTGATGGTATATTCGTATGGTTTCACAGAAGCTCGCTAAGAAAGGATTTTTAAAATTTTTAATTTAAAGCGTAAACATAACTGGTGGTTTTACTCCCAGTCCTATATAAGATTTAATATAGACATATCTGTCTGAATAAGACAGATGATTCAGATCAAAAGCTTGGCAACAATGATTAATCAGTGAATTATGTTTAACAACCAAAAGAATTTTTAGTTAGATTAACTAAATAAAAGCAATTACAAACAAAAACAACTGAAATCGCATATTGTAAAACAATTCTGACATCTATTTTTACGTATTTTAGATAAACAGCTGATTCGGATTAAAAACTTAACACACAATTTTAGATTAGGCTTATACTGAAACAACACACGTTTGTTGAATTCATTTGCATTCATAACCATAGGAACCAACTTGGAAAATTTAACACCGACACAAAAACTATCTCTAAAACGCTCGACGAACGTTCGAAGTGAACTAGAGTTAAAGAAAAATGAAAGAACCCCAACTCTCCACCCTGTATTTTGGAAGAGGCCAGGTGGCCGGCCTTTGTTGTCTTTTAATGGGCGTGAGGTACTTACTGGTGACATAGATTTTAATTTTGAACTAGCTGAATACCAGTGCTTCGCTACAGGGAATTTGTTTGTTGCATCACCATGATTTATAATTAATTGTCATAGTTTTCTCACATTTTTTTCATCTATTATTTCACGAAAGTGAATTATAACATTTATATTCAATTACTTTGGTATTTATTGTTCACTGGCTGTCAGTCAATTGTCTTCGTCATGGTTTGTGTGCTAAATAAATTAAAAATTCAGAGTGAAGAACTTTTTTTTTCAACCGCTAAATCTACAGATTGGTAAATAACAGTCTTAGCTTGATGTTTATAAGAAATTATAACATTAATTACGCTTTAAGGAAATTATAACATACAATACTTATTTTTTATTTGTTGTTTCAACCATTTAAGGCCAAATAGTTTAAAACCCTTACTTAGTTTGCCTTTAGATCCTATGAAAAATATGGGTACAAAAAATTTCACGTTCCTAGAAGATAGGGTTTTTGAGATATATAACAAACAATATTTATTGTTGTAGGGGTTGTTTCAACCCTTACAGACAAAATATTTTAAAATACTTTCTTAGTACGCCTCTTGCCCCTGTTTCAAATACATGTACCAAATTTCACATTCCTAGGAGGTAAGGTTTTTGATATGTATAACAAACAATATTTATTGTTGTAGGGGTTGTTTCAACCCTTACAGGCCAAATATTTTAAAATCCGTTCTTAGTGTGCCTCTAGTGTCTATGAGTAATATGTGTACCAAATTTCAAGTTCCTAGGTGGTATGGTTTTTGAGAAGCTGTGATCAGTCAAAACTACCCCTAAAAATATGAAAATCAAAATGACATTTCTTTAGTTTTCCTATTTACATCCCAAAGTATATACTTGCCAAATTTCATCTCTCTAGTTTCATGGGAAGTGGGAGAATTAGTGATGATGAGTGAGTGAGTGAGGGCTTTGCCTTTTATATGTATAGATTACTATCAGTACATGTAAATACTTTCATTATATGATTCGTAATCTTCGATCTTTCTATATAAATAAAAATAAAAAGGTTCGTTTGTTCGAAATCTTAAATCTACCAAAGTTCTTTACCTATTGCTGCTCAATTTTGAGACCAAGTATCATTTAAAGACACGCGTATTTTTATATACTTTTTGAAAAACAACGCCGTTTTTAGACGTAAAAAGAACACAAACTATACTAAATATTTTACGGCTTTTCTACGCCATACTAAATAATAAATAAATATGTTTATTGTTGATGCAGTAATCAGCTGTTTGTTCTAATAATTTCATTAACAGCAGACTTCAAACTTTGAAGTAATTATTTGTATTTCTAACTTTTAGGTTAGATTTTTATTAAAGTGTCGACCTGAGCCTTGCTGGTTCTTTTAACTTTTATTATAACTGCTGTAATAAAAAAAATATACGAAATAATTTGATTTGAACATTTAAAATTATTTACCATCTTAAGAGCTTTGGGGTTTTATTAATCCTACACCTTTATTATAAAGAAAACATAACATGATTATGTGTATAGAAGGTTCCAACGGGGTTGGCGTGTGGAACACGCAGGGGTTTCCCCTAGTATTAAATAATAATTCAGACATCTATGTTTACGTACTTTAGATAAACAGCTGATTCGAATCAAAAGCTTAACACAATTTTAGGTTATTCGTATACTGAACCAACATACACTTTTTGAACGCATTTACATTCATTACCTCAACCAAAACCTTTTTTATGTAAGGTTAACAAAATAAAAGCAATTATTCCAGCACAGCTTAAACGCATGGGCCAAGCATATGACTTAATATCTGAACAACATCTGGATATGTAAAAACAATAAAAAAAAAACCTACTGCAATATAGTTGATTTCATAGTTTTCAAGGTCACTGAGATATTTATTAGTTACAAGTAAATACTTTAGGCTATTTTGTTTTAGAATTGCGATTCTATTTTACAAAACAACGTAATTTATAGTCTAACAGTATTGAACTAATTCGATCACACAGCTGAACCGCTGACGTGAGTTGAGCGAATTTAGAAATTAAGTTTTAGAGTTTCAACCATCAGTTTCGGAAATTAACCTTCTCACGAACGCGCTGAACAGCTGCCTCAGTGTACGAAATATATCAGTAGAATTTGCACCTCAGCCTTCAGCCCCGAATACGCGCTCCTTCGTTCCTTTCGCAACGAAAAACTCGGTTTGAAAGTTTGAACCTCGACTCTGCTCCCTCGGATTATGGACTGCTTCGCTTCATTCGCAGTTAACAAGCTTTATGGTACTTTTATGTTATTTTACGCTTTGATCAAATTTGGGGGAACCAGACGGTCTAAAAGTCAAGTAAAAATAACAAAATATGCAGAAAATAACCTAAATTTATTCTTTTTAGGAAAAATCACAAAACGTTACATTCTAGTACGAAAAACGAACAAAAATAGATAGTTCCGGTCAAAAAACGTGCTTCTGGTTGTTTAATTTTTTGAAAAACGAACTCGTTCGAGTGATTTACAAAATCAACGTGTTTACCAAATTTGGACCATTTCGGACGATAATGTGGCCGTTAGAGTGCGAGCACATACTTATATAGGCCTATGTAACAGTTTTAATGACACCCCAAACATGTTCCGGAGATCATGATCAGTGCTCATGGACCACTTCCAATAAGAGCCACTGCAATAGCTCATATTTTCTATGGGAATTCGCTAAAAATAATAACAATAATTTACCTTTTGAATAAGGTTTTATTAAATGACTTAATATTTAGTCTTAAATTGTACGATTTTTGGGGAATTAATTGAAGCAGGTAGAGAGCCGGGTGCAGGCGTAAAGGGGGACAAAAAGCCCAGACTCTTTGTCCGTCTTTAAGAAATATTTTTGTGGTCTACCATTCTTTGGAATGTACCCGGACTCTCTTTCCTACATTCAAAGGTATCAAGGGCATGTGGTCATCAAATTTAAATATTTTCTAATTGCTCAGTCTTTAATAGGCCAGCAATGGCAACATGTAAATCCCACAGTTTAAGCAATATTTATCACAATCGTACATCAACCCAAAGTTTCGTCTTCACAAAGAAAGATTTATCGTCCTTTGTTACCCCCTCCCCTCCCTACTTAACCTTTGGCCTTGTACATATATGACCTAATCCATACAATTTTCCGTATCATTAACTTTTTGGACAGAGAACACCTTTGTTTGTAGTGGAGATAATCAGAGACTGGGACCGGTCACGATATTACGAGCCTATGCTCAGATCTGAGACGGATATCATGTACCAGTACTTGTACGCAAACATATTGCTAATACATAATGGAGTTGTAATTTGATTTAAGGGGCGTGGTCAAACCTTGATGTTGTTTGACATTTTTAGTCGGAGTTATTTATCACTCTATACATACTTGAAACAACAGCAATACAGGATATTTCAAAAGAAAACTATAACTTTCAATTATTATGCTGTAATTAACTTTTTAATTGCTTTTTCGCGGTATTGAAATCACTTAAGTAATTTTGTTTCAGTAATATAGTTAGATAGAAATAAATATGGATCTTGACTTGTGATAAGATATACTTGATACACTAAACCTGAAACAACTCGATCACGCATTTGAACAGCTGACGTGAATTTCCAAAATTTAATTTATATGCTTAAGGTTTCAACCAACTATTTGGGAAATTAGTCTACTCACGATAGATGCCTCCGTGTAGGAAATATATTGGTAGAATCTGTTTCCATCTCAACCTCTAGCTCCGTTCACGCGCTCTTTCGTTCCGCTCGCAGCGGAAAAAACTAGCTTTGCAAGTTTACACCTCGACTTTGCGTCCTTGGAGTATAGACTTCTTCGCTTTACTTGCAACGGACGAACTCGCTTCGTGACGTAAATAACAAAAGGTGCTTTTATACTATTTTAAGTTTCGTTCGATTTTGAGGGAAACCGGACGAGCTAAAAGGTTGTCTAAAAAAACAAAATATGCAGAAAAATCATCTATTAAATTATTTTTTTTTTTTTTGTTAGATAAAATGTCAAACAAATTTCATTTTAGTAAGTAAAACCTCAAAAAACTGTTACTTCCTGTGAAAAACGTGCTTCCGGTTGTTGGTTTTTTGTGGCTAACGTTCTCGTCCCAGCAACTTAGAAAACCAACGTGTGTACCGAATTTGAACCAAATCGGACGTAAAATACGGCCGTTAGAGTGCGAATACATATTGCACTTATATATAAAAAATTTAGTGACACCCGAAAACGAGTTCCGGGGACCATGATCGGTGCTCATTTTTTACTCCCGACCTTAGGTCTCACAATAAGATTCACTGCAATAGCTCATCTTTCCTATGGTAATTCGCTAATTAGAACCAAATTAATGTTTAAATATTTTTTAAATTAAATAACAGCACGTACATTCCCAATACCTGTAGCAATGATCAAAACCGATTTTTAGTAATTTTCTTACAAGCCAGTTTTAGTCTCACTCATGCTTGTAATGTAAGGACCGTGAAGGATATTATAAAAGGTGTACATTTTAAATGGGCCACCATTGGGATCTCCAAATGTACAAGATTTACAACAAACTTTAAATGGGGAATTTCACCAAGAATTTCTTATGGAAAACCCTATATTTTATGATGATTTCGGGTTTTACAAGTTATATTAAGACTTTTTTGTTCTTGGTGTTTTTTTATACGACTAACCAAAAGTTAGAGTGATGTGAAGTTTAAAACCACCCTAACTGAGCGGATAAAATTTTGGTATGGAAACGAACTTAATGGAGCATTTTTTAGACTGACAAATAACTTTTCAAAATCAACAAATACGGTTTTTGTTAATTTTTTAAAACCATAATACAGAGTAAATAGTGACAAATCTACAAATTTGTCATACATGAAAAATGAAGTTGATAACAGATTTTCAATTCAGCTGACTCACGGTACAGGTTTCAGTAAAGTCCAAAATCATAGTAAAACATATGGTGTTCCATAAACAAAATCTAAAGTTGGTCGCCATTTTAAAATATAAAAACATAAAAAACTGTACTTTAAAATGAGAACTTGTAGCCTAATAAACAGAGGGCTTTCGCGAAAAAACAATTTCAAAAATGAGAATCATCAACAGCTTATATTGAACATCCTTTTATTAATTTCATTTTTCATGTGCGACAAATTTATAGTTTTGGCACTAATTCCTCTGTATTACGGTTTTAAAAAATTAACAAAAAGCGTATTTGCTGATTTAAAAAATGTATTTGTTTGTCTAAAAAATGCTTTATTAGTGTTAACAGCGTTTTCATTAGTTCAGATCGTTTCAATACCAAAGTATCTTGCGCTCAGTTAGGAGACTGTTATAAAAAAAAACACCAAGAACAAAACAGTCTAAAAAATAACTTATAAATCCCGAAATCATCATAAAATAAAGGGTGTTCCATAAGAAATTCGAAAGCCATATTAGAAAATGACGGCCAATTTTTGAAATTTAATAAAATTCATATTTTAAAGGTCACTAAAAAGTAGGTAAAGTAACCCATTTAAAGTTTATTGTACATCTTGTACTTTGGAGATCCCAATGGTGGCAAGTTAAAATGGACGCCCTATATATTTGACACTACCTATTCGGCCGCTGATCAAATCTTACCATTCTTATAATTTACAACCTTTGACATCCACTTTGATAACTACTATTTAATGAACTTTGAGTTACTGATTCATCCGATCCGATTCCCTAGATTGGAACATATTATAACAAACAAAACAGTTGTCTAAATAGGCTTGAAAAGGGCCTAGCTCCGTCATCCTAGTTTTGCAATAATTATTAATTAATGGGCTGCATATGACTCACCAAACGGACGCCTTGCACTGACACAATTATAAGGATATGATAATTTACTACACATTAAAGAATAATTTATATCGCACTTGATAAAACAACCCGTTCCTATTACTCGTCCGACTGTACTCCTGTTCAGGTTCACTCTTGCGTATTGATCGATCGCCAATTCGATAAATCGAAAAGTAACTCTGTTCAAGATCTCGATTCAAGACTTGGGCGTCACACATGCTGCAAGAATCTTTATTAAATAGTGCAGAGATTTTAGGTTTTTTTTAAATACGTTGGTTTTTGATCGTGGGGGTATTTTTTCAATTTTGTAATTGTTTGGACAAATTTATTATTGTTTTTTTTTAAACTAGCAAAATATTTGAGCTTCTTTATGGATTGGCGAACTAGACCAAAAATGTAAACTTGTTGCGCATGCGTTTATTTTAATTATCCCGAAGCCGCATGGAATCAGTACTGAATTAGGGAGAGGGAAAGAATGTTATCATATTGCCTACTCAGCGCCTAACGTAAATAAACTCGCGCGAGTGTGATGGAGAACTAGTTGACGATATTTTTAACCAAAGCTAAACCCATTTCCTACAACCCTTCAACGAAATAAAATTTTAGGAGTTTGAATATACAAATATCATGTATGTAATTGATTAGAATTAAATTTTTTTAAATATACCGAAAAACGAAAAGGAAAAGGCGAGTTTTCAGACTTTCAACAGAGTCTCCCAGGAAACGTATAAGTAGTACAAATTTTGTTTAAACTGCTGATTTTTAAGTTTGTATTGCTTACACTGGCTAAAAACTATCATATGCATTATAATAATATTAGAAAGAAATATAGGAAAAGAAATAAGTTTACAAAATAGCGACACCAATTATTTCGATATACTGTAATAGGCTACTGATTTCTTACAGCAATCCATAAATACAGGATGATTCAGAAAGAACTGAGAAACTTTCAGGGCGTGTTCTACTAGTCAAAATAAACAAAAAGTTCACATACACATAGTTTAGGAAATGCTTTGTTTTCCAGTTATTGACATTTTGTTTACAAAATACTTAATATCTTTTAATGCAGGAAATATATTTAACGCAAATTTTGGATAAATATTTGGTATGCCATCTTTTACCCATGTACAAAAAAAAACTAAACGCTTTATAATATATTTTAAAAATGGTGGCCGTTTACAATTTTTAATGTCGTTAAAAAAAAATTAAAGTTTTAATAACAAACAAATTGTTTTTTTTATTATTTCTGAAACTGAGATAACCGAGTAATTGGATAAAAATAAAAAATAAATCTTGATAATTGTATATAGTATCCAAAATTACTCCCTCGTTTAATTTTTACCCACTTTTAAAGTTTTTATTTCAATTTGGTGTATTACAAGCTATATGTGTCCATTACAAATTTATTTAGTTGGGATGGGGGGGGGGGAGATGTCGGGTTATTGGAATTTTGTAAATATGTTGTTTAAGGGTTGAATAACTGTCCCGAAATCCGATTTTGTATATCCCTTTCCATTTTTTAAAGTAATAGAGGCAGTAAATTTTAAAAAAACATCCTGTGTATTTAACTAATAAATAATTAATTGTGTTCAATGTTGCACTAACATATCACGTTAAAAGTTTAAGTGTAACTAACTTTAAAAATGACTTTTGTTACCCATGACATTAACATCAAGGCTATTCTACGCAATATAAACAAAGTCAGTAGTGAGTAAGCATGAGTTATTTGACCAAACTAAGTAAAGTGTTTGATAAAGTGCAAGTACAATAAAGGGAGTCAGGCGACTAAAATTTGTTTTTAAACAATTTATATTTTTTACATTTTTATTAAATATTTTGGCTTAGTTTGATGCAAATATCGCTGTATTCTAAAGAATAGTTTTTAAGTTATGCATTTTATAAATTACTAAAAGGCTCCGTCACTTCTCGCTTCGCTCGCCAACCCCCGTGGCGAAGCAAATGCAAACAGATTATTGTATACTATGCTATTTTCTGGGAATGAAGATTGGTTAGGGCAGAGATTTTTTATTTTTATATAAAAGAGAGACAATTTTAAAGTTATAAAATATGGTCAAAATATAATACGCTAAAGCAGTATTTCAAACTAATCAAATAGGCCTGGTAAAGTACAAAGTTCCTAAAGTTGGCATAATTTTAATAGTGAAATGTGTTTGAATTATGATATAGTAAGCCTTTTTCGTTGTTTTTGTTTCGCTATTACCTAACCTAAAAAACTGTTAGTTGTAAAGAGTAACTGCCGTATTCTAAATTTACTAATTTTATTACTATGGTAATAAATCTAAACGCTTTCAAGAAACGTGTGTTGGTTCAGTACGGGCAAACAGTAGGTTTCTAACAAAAATCAGCTGTGTTATTTGTAATATTTAACAACAGATGTTTGAATTATAATTTATAATACAGTAAGCCTTTTTTGTTTATATTTATTTGTCTTTGTTCTTATTTTCTTAACCTAACCTAAAAAAACTATTTATTGTGAAAAATAATTAACTGATTCTAAATTTTCTATGTTTGTTGCTATGGTAATGAATGTAAATGCATTCAACAAACGTGAGTTAATTCACACGTCATAGAATTAATTGTGACACAAAGCTTTTGATTCAACTCAGCTGTATTATGTGTTATTGGGTTGGGAATGAACCCCGCATTTTGACCTTTTCAACCCTTAAAATTCTTTCTTAGTGCACTTCTGCATCGTGGTATGAAGGTACCGTGAAATTGTTATCGCCCTAGCTATCATAGATTTGACTGCGCGTAGATTATGAGTCAGTCAGTCAGTCATAACTTCTTCTATTATGTAATATGTATGCAGAGTATTTTTCGAGGCAGTTTCTCGGTAACATGACGGAGGATCTTGCAAAAACAAGTAACATCCGTACAATTTACAAGTGTTACAGCACACGTCAGAATGCGCTCCTGATCACCGTATAGTTATGTGTGATTGGTGTTCATCCAGTGGGAAGTCTTAGAGTTTTTGTCTAAAGTTTAGTTTTCCGACGAAGCTAATTTTCATGTGAATGGTTAGGCGTACAGATGTAACTAACGGTATTGGTTCGACACTCACAGGTTCACCGACAGTATGTAGTAAGGAGCTGATCGCGTCATGATATGGTGTGATTTGTGGAAATAAAGTATTGGTCCATGCAGTCAACAGTGATCATTTCTTGAAAATTTTGTGAGATACATTACTGCTGATTTGGATTTGCTGGGTTCTGGAAAACCAAAAAGGTTCATGCAGAACGGTGCACCACCTTATGGTACACAAGTTTGCGTTTGGCTTATAGAAAATTTCCCCCAGTGGTTTAGTCGTAGTGGACGAGAGGAATGGACTTCACGATCTCCGGATTTAAACCCAATGCTGTGTGGGGTTATTTTATGTAAAATAAAAGTTTACACAGTGAAGATCAGGGACAATAACCATCGAAGAGAACGCATCACAACTGTGTGTCACAATCTGTAATTTAGTGACCGAACATTCTCCGGAACGCGGAAACTGCTTTTAAATACGACCTATCCGGA
The DNA here is from genome assembly GCA_018207615.1 of Philaenus spumarius. Taxonomy (NCBI): domain Eukaryota; kingdom Metazoa; phylum Arthropoda; class Insecta; order Hemiptera; family Aphrophoridae; genus Philaenus; species Philaenus spumarius. The sequence goes on from JAGFPH010000009.1 coordinate 733,904, forward strand.
AACCACATTGAACAGATATTGTAAGTAAATTGTGCTATTATTTTGTATTGTAACTTCTATAGTGCGGGACTTTTGGGACCCCTTGTAGTATATAAAAACATACTTGAGTGTGTTTAGTGAGTAGGCCTCAGACTACGTGAACCGTTTGTTAAAACGCAAGTTTATTAAGCTCTGAATGACCCGTTAATTACCAATACAGAGTCCGGCCTAGCTTTATATACGTGAGTTGTCGCTAAATACGTGCTCCGACTTCCACACATCCCTTTTCTTTTCCTTTCGGTCATTTCCTGTTCCCGTACTGGATTTACGGTGTTTCCTGTCCTTTGGGGTCTTGATTGATAGGGTGAGAAATCAACCGCCTTCAGGATTACTTATCGCTCTGTGCCAGTTTTGTTTCGTCCGGGTGTGTTTTAATCGTTTTTACTGTTTTGTGACTTAGGTCGGATTAGAACGGTGACTCGAGTGACTTAATACAATTTAAGGCTGTACAGTACCGCTCGAGTAAATACAGCGAAATTATCGAACGGCGTCAACCTATGCTACTTACAGCACGACTAGAATATAGTTTTTAATCACTTAAGTTTTTAATCATGGAGGTCTTATTTTCGGGAGAAGTTCCAGGCTTTGCTCTCAGATATAAATAAACTAGCTGACCCGTACGGCGTTGCCCGTGGTGGTTGGTATTTTCAGTCTTTTTAACGTAATTGTATTCTTTTTAAGTGTTCAGTCAGGGACACTTATTATATTTGGCTTTTATATATTTCGATCTTAAATAACAAAAGCACTATTGTCATAATAATAAAAGATCTGAAGTTATGATTTTAGTAACTTTGATCCCCCCCAAACCCCTCCAAAAATTTAGAAATTGTTCATACCCTTTCTTAGTGAGCACCTATGGCCCTAGAGGAAGCTACATACCAAATTTCATTCCAATCCGTTCTGTAGTTTTTGAGAAATCGTGCTGAGTGAGTCATTGAGTGAGTGAGTGAGTGGTATTTCGCTTTTATATATATACAGATGAATTATCATATATACCATGAATACCATGAATATATATTCGCTTTTTTAGATGAATAAAAGAAATATCACATAAATATTGGTAGTTCACTGGCCCAAAAACGTCTAGTGAGTTCAAAGCACGCTAAGGTTTCCATTTAGGCTTACATACATGATCATCTAACCAAAAACCAAGATTTCCGCCTGTTTGTTTAATGTGCATTTCACGTTTATGAGTACATTTTACCTGAACTGTTTTCTACGAACAATATTTTACCCCTTACGGTTGGCAGGACTGTTGCAGGTTCCGAACACCGGTCGTCAACTATTTCAGTTGTACAACCGATCCTTCACGGCTAATAGCTCCAATTTGATCCAATCGACGGGTTGTACCACTAGTTGTCCACGGCTAATAGCGGCATTAGATGCAATTAATCGTAATGTAAATGTTTTTTCTCACCTATATATAACTTAAGAGTAATATTTGCAAAGGGATCAGCTTCATAGCCCGTTTCCGGTTTCTAGAACATTATAGCCAAGTATTAGGTATCTTCATAGCCCGTATCTAAAACATTATAGAACGTTAAGGAAAATGAAATCCCTTTGATGGTCCAGAACCGTCTGGAACATTCAAGAAAAATGTCGAACCTTCTGGAAGATTCTAGAACATTCACGAACATTCTGACTATACTATTCTACAACATTTTGGACCATTCTAGAACATTGTGATTAGAATAAATTTAACATTGTGGAACATTCTACAACATTCTGACTAGAATATTCTATAACAGTCTGGAAGCTTCTAGAATAATCAGGAACATTCTAGCCAGTCTCGACCACTTCGGCACACGATTCTTTACTTCAACGACGGCCCATAAAAAGCGAATTGGTGCGATGCGCTCTTTTGACACCCGACATCTCCAATCCCAACCTTTGCAGTTAGTTCCGAACCGAAGCCTTCTTTGTGGATGGAGGATGGTAGACTAACATACCATATAACATCCATGGGCTGAGGTGATAGGTTGTAGAGGTAGAGTTATTTATAGTGGCACGAATGGACAAACCATGCTTACATTAAATTTATGATATTATAGAATGTTCCTTATAAATACAACAGTTTATTTTCCGGAAAACTCTACTGTACAATCCGTATTTACATAGTCTTAGGTCCACCTGGGTATTTAATTTATGTATTATTTAAGGAAATAAATTATATAAAAAAAGGAGATAGCAAAACTCATTCTTTTTCCGTTTCTATAAGTTTTCCAAAAGGTTTTCCTTTTTTCAAGTTCAACTAAAAATCATGATTTTCGTCTGTTACTTAAACAAACATATTTATGAAAAATGAATAACTGTTTCTGTCATCTACGAACTATACTTTGGATATTCATGAACAACGTCTTGAAAATTACAAAAGAATATCTCCAAAATTGTATGAAATATAAGTTATATTGGAGAGGGATGAATGGGACCGTTTCGTGATGTATTGAACTCCTTAACGTAAACTCTATTTTACAAAAATACTGCGCATTAGTCTAAGTCCGATTATTAGCAGGGAATTCTTATCGTACACTTATAAATGGCGAGTAAAATGTATGGAAATCCCTCAATAACGTTTAAATCATTGGAAAATTAATCAAAACTAAGTCATGAAACTTAATTACAATTCCTTCTTGGTGTGGAGGTAGCCCAAGAGTTGTACTTATATAAAATATGTTCAATTTTTAATAATAAGAACATAGTTTAGTGCTTCTTTTTTAAATCTCTAAAATATGAGAAAGTTTTACTATTTGGCTCTATTTAGCTTTCTTTGAATGGTAATTAATATAGAATTTAATTTCAACCTTGTTTTTATTTATAAATCCCGTTTGTCTTCTCTGTCAACAATCATCACGAAAGCTGACTGACACTGTTGCCAGATTTGTCGACATTAATTACGAAAGCTGACAGTGTTGCTTGATCTATCAACAATAATCACTAAAACTGGCAGTGTTGCCAGATCGAGGAATACTTGCTTGTTTAGAAGGATACCCACGACTAACAATAATAGCAAGGCGGTGGAATGAATGGAAAGGAACATCAAATCTCCGAAACTTCCAAAATAATTTAAAGAAAATCCCTAATCATCTTACAAAACTCATCAAACTTCTACCATTTTAAAAGTTCCCTTACTTTTCCAAACTATTTTTAATTCAACGGACCTCCCTGAGCATAGAAACCCTTTTATAAGAGCTCATTTTTTTCTTACGTAGGTATACCACCCTAAAATGTGAGAATATAATCACATAATTAAATAACCAAGATCTATTTATCACAGATCTATAGTAAAATATATCGTTGAAGTTGGCAAAGATATTTGACAAACACTGGTCCTACCAAGTTTGAAAATAAAATGATAACCATTATTAACCATTCGGAATCCAAACGCACAATCACTGGTAAATGTATACAATCATTTATAGTCATGAAAAAACAGCTTCAACAGATTATGTTACAGCAAGTTGGAACAAAGAAAGACTCCTCAGTTTTGCATCGATAGGGCATCATTGGTATTTATCCTTTTCCCCTGTTGTTTTTAAAAGATCTTTTACAAGTTTCTTGACTTTCCAACTATTTTTAATTTCTCTGACTTTACCTAATTATTTTTAATTTCTCTTACTTTCCCAAATTATCTTTAATCTTCCTGACTTTCAAAGGCTATATGAACTTCTCTTACTTTCCTTGACTATTTTTAATTTCCCTGACACCTGAGCGTAGGAACCCATTTATAAAGTCTCCGTTTTTACTAGAACTTTGAGTATCTTATCACACCAATTACAGGAATCTAAAGTTAACAAAAAATTCGGCGAAATGACAAACTTTGGGCCTACACGGATTTTAATTTCATCTTGTTAACCTGGAAGCCAAACACTCAACCGCCGGTAAATGTTTACAATCACTTATTACCTTGTCCCAAGTTTAAATATATTATTTATGTGTTTGATACGATGTTGTCGGCACAAAGCAAAGAACTCTCCGCGGGTGATTTATTGACTAAACGCGGGGAATGCATTTAATAACTCCCCAGTCAAAACAGTCGAACCTAACGTCAGGACGGTGTCGAATCGTATTGTACGGTGATTAATCGAAATCAGTTATACTGTCATTGAATCGAAACCGTACTAAATGGTTCCCGTATATCAAATTGATGATTCCTATATTTACTTGTATCCAGCTTCACCCGTGTCCAAAATAAGCGACTCTAGAAAATCATGAATTTGACAAAATTTAATTTAATTTGTGGACATATCAGACTACCACGTTTAGCATGCAAAGGAAGGTTTTTTTGATCCCAGACCCACAAAAGGGATATTTATGGGATGGAGTGGGTTTTTGAAGTTGGTCCCGTTACATCATTTTGAAGGTCTTTGAAAAGTGTTGTCTTATATTCATATATTTTTTAGCATTAGTTTAGATTTATAACCCTCCGAAGTTTAGAAACTTGTTTACCGAAATGTATATGTTTTTCTATCAGCACTCTATCAGTACATGTTTTCAGTTTATTTGTTTAGTATTATTTACCAAACTTGTGATTGGGGACAATAGTGTCAATCATAGGAAATATAACAATTTATTTTTATTGTAAAGGGGCTGTTAACCCCAGTTCACCCATTAGACTTAACTATTTAAATTGCGTATGTTATTATTTATTTTAATTCCTATGAAACACTTAAAATTAATAAGTAAAAAATTTTCAGTTCTCTAGCTTTAAGAAAAGTATAACAATCAACATTTTTTGTAGGGGTTGTTTTCACATTTTCACCTCTTAGCAGCACTCGACAAAATTTAAATCTATGATACTTTTTCTATGTATCTTGTAAGAAATAAATGTAAAAATTTTCAGCTCACTAACATTAAGAAAAATATAACAATTAATTTGCATTTTTTTATGGATTGTTATCACATTTTCAACACTTAGTAGCACACGACAAATTATTAGACTTTTTCTATGTATCTTGTAAGAAATAAATGTACAAAACTTCATCTCTCTAGCTTTAAGGAAAGTATAACACTTAATATTTATTGTTTTGGGGGTTGTTTCAACCCTTAAATGAAAATTAATTCTAGCCTATGTTACTCAGGGATAATGTAGCTTTTTATTAGTAAAACAATTTTTCAATCGGTTCAGAAGTTCCAGAGATTACCCCCTACATACAAACAAACAAACAAATTTTACCTCTTTTTAATATTAGCCTATTATAGAAAACTAGGGGAGACCCCTGCGTGCTCCGCACGCCAACCCCCAATAGAACCTTATAAAAACATATGTTATGTTTTATTTATAATAAAGGTGTACGATTAATAATAACCTCAAAAATAAGATGGTAAATAAATAAATGTTCCAATCAAATTATTTCTTATATTTGATAACAGCTGTTATAATCATGGTTAAAAGAACCCGCAAGGCTCAGGTCTACACTTTAAAACCGTAATCTCAAAGCTAGAAATACAAAAATAATTGCTTCAAATTTTGAAATCAGCTGTTCATGGAAATATTAGAGCAAACAGCTATATTATCTGTTATTTTATTCAATTGGTTGCTATGGTAATAAATGTAAATACATGTGTTGGTTTATCATTCTAGGCCTAATCTAAGAATTTTTTTTGACTAAATTTACAAATATTGAAATAAAAAAAGGTTTTTATCGAAATGAATTATAGCCTATGTTACTCAGGGATAGTGCAACTTTTTATTAGTAAAACTATTTTTCAATCGGTTCAGTAGTGTCAGAGATTACCCCCTACATACAAACAAACAAAGAAACAAAAAAGCAAACTTTACCTCTTTATAATATTAGTATAGACTATGTTACATTTGGTTAATTTCAGTTTAATACATTTATTACAGTTTAATCGACTGTGACAGATAGAAGGACAAACTATCGATTATATGACGATTCCAATTTTCGTTTAATAACGCACGTGTTAAAGAACTTTAAAACAAACAAAAAATTGGAATTATTAGAAAACTATATATAGTAAATTGAAAAGAAACATCGAATTAAAGTAATTCTCAGGAAATACGATTGAATTGGCTGTGGTCATTGCTGAAGGGCGAAGTCACAACGGGGGTTGAAAACACAACAAACTGTCGATGTTTTCCCAACCCCTCGCTAACTTTTTTTTCAATCAACTTAAATTCCATTGATTCTCAGACCGATCCGACCCTCCCTTAAAGAACAAGTGAACAAGCAGTCGTAAGCGGTCCAGGAGGGTTGACAAGTCGCAACAAGTACGCGGGGCGCGGGGGCGAAAAGTCCCATTCATAAGGGTGGTTTGTACGAGGAAAAAGACACTTGGTTCCCAAGAGATGTGAATAGGGGAGATTAAATTAGCTTTTTGCGAGTTTTTCACGGCGACTTCACAGACGGCGATTGGCTTTAGGTGTCATTTTAAAACAGGGAAAACAATTTCAACGGACTTAACCAAATTTGGTTAGGTCCCTTGTGGATAGCCGAGGGCGGAGGTCAATTTTACGATCTAAGATGGTTTAGAATGGGAGGAAAACGGGGCGATGTTTTATTAACTTTACCAGTTTGTTTAAAGGCAGTAATATCGTTACAGGTAAAACTTGAAATTTCTGTCAGATCTCCACCAGTCCACCAGAAAGCTATAACAACCGAATAAAAAATCAACTGAATTAGATTCATTTCCATGCGTTTTTTTTTTTTGTATACTAAGACGGTTTCCTAACGTTACTACTGCATCTATACATTATATAAGCGGCTTTGATGTTATATAGTATCATTGTATTTGGATAACATAATAGAACTCCGATCCAATGCAATATTTTGTTCCACTGGAAATTCG
>JAGFPH010000009.1:741149-758759 GCA_018207615.1 Philaenus spumarius
TAATAGAACTCCGATCCAATGCAATATTTTGTTCCACTGGAAATTCGACTTTTTTGGCGCTTTCTATTGGGGAAATGAAGGAAGCTGTTTGAAACACCAATGCTACCAATGCTTTCTCCCTAGCGCTACCTCGCTGCGCGATCTTGTACTATTTTCGCGACAACCTTTTTTCCGGCACACAGCCCCCGTATGGATGCAAGATCTATTTATTATTCATGATCTACGATAGTATACTGTTTCCTATAGTAGTTAATATCAAAACTTGTTTGAAATGCTGATTATTGATTAAATATTAATGGTGAAATTAAAACGCATGCCTTAATTCTAACTATTGGGGATGGTCGTGTATACTTCGACTTCTGTCTTACATTAGCTATGGATAGGTCACCGCTCAGTCGTAATTTCCTTGAAAATATCAGAGTATACAAAAATCTGTTTGCATTTGCTTCACCATGGGTATCCGCTGGGGTTGGTAAGTGAAACGAGCAAAGGCGGAGCCCCTAGTTACTGAATAAAATTGTCTTGGAAGCCAATTATTAAGAACACACCAATCTCCTCAAAATTGAACTTAGACAAAATATTTGGACAATTTTATTCTTTAAGAAATTTGATGAACGATAACACAGTTACAGTGTATACGTTCACTCAAGAATTAATTATGGTTTAAAAGTAAGGAGCCCGGTGAGTAATGTTGTAATTGAGCCACTTAAAGTGACTCAGAACCAATTTTGTGTCATAACATTTAGCTATACAAGAGAAACTGTCATTCCCTACAGGCAGCTGCAGACTCTTTCTCTACAAAATTTATTTGTGTAATAGGTAATAAACAATTTCTAGGCACAAACGAAGTGGAAATTTACATACAGATGGGCAGTTTAATCGTACTTGAAGTGGTCATGAGCCCTGAAGTTTTAAAATCAGTTTTTAGGAACAGTTTTATTTTTTGGGTCCAAAGATTTTATTATTTGTCCTGAAGTATAGTTTTAGTTTATGTAAATTTATAATGAAGTAAAATCATGGCTGATTGAAAGAGAAGATATTAATGATTTATTTACAATTCATACATGAACGCACTCGTGTAACATGTTTAGAATAATTAATGTGTTTACATTATGTTATACATGGATGTATTTACTTTTGATAAATTTAACTAATTTGTAAATAATATGATGTATTTAGTTAATAAAACTAGAGATTATCATTGATGTGGTTGTAACAACAGTGCTCATTAGTTATAATAGTGCTTAAATGAACACTCGATTCACCTCACTACACTACAGGCAGTCGACCAACGTTTTAAACAATGCATTATTTCAGACTGATCATATGTTTATTGTGTAAAATTCAAACAGATCTAGCCATCGCAACTAGCTTTGATGGATAGTAGTTCCATTTAATAGAATTTGTAATGATTGTTTAATTTTATATGGTATAAATATAAATTATTATTATTGCTATTAAATAAAAAACGAAAATGTTAGTAACATCAAAGCTACCAGCAACTTTAACGTATTTCCATCAGTGGCGGCTTCAGGGATGCCATGATGGAGAAGCCGAAGTTCTTTTTACACAAAGGAAAATTACGTTTTACAATATGACAACATTCATACTGACATACTTCTTAATGGATCGTAATGAAAACTTAAACTGAGTAAATTACATTTTACTTTCTCACTTTACTAATTTATAGTAAATTTACACTAAATTATACATTCTCACTATATAGTATAGAGAAAGTATAGTACAAATAAAATCGATGTTGAGATTTTTGTCGAAATATCCGTTTTGAGACTCCATGAGTCCAAGTGGTTTTTACAAAATGTGTGTCTGGATGTCTGTATGTATAAAAATCTAAAGAGAAAACTATTCGATAACGAAAATCGGTTTTGAAATTTTTTTGAAAAACAACCACCTTTTTGAAAAAAACAGTTATTACTTTTTTATAAAAAAAACTGCTCTAACGATTTCAATAAAATTTGGCTTTCTTGTAGCCCTTAATCCTACCATATGCAAAAAAAACAGCATCTTTCTAAAAATTATCGTTTAGCTAATAATAATAATAATAATAACTGATTTTTGGGGTTGTTTTAAAAATTTTTTTTTAATCTTTTTCGTGCATGTATACAGGCCGCCCATGTCTGGTGCAATTTTTTTCGAAATCTATCGAATAGTTTCCTCTCTAGATAATAATAATAGTATTTATTAGTTACTCTCCTACTTTAATGTATCACATCTCCTACCCCTCCTACAATTAATTATGAAGTAACATTGAATCTGTTTAATAATTTAAATATGTTTGTGAGAAAGTACGTGCCAGTTCCTGGTACCGTTTATTTTAATCTAAATACCTTAAATAGTTGCTCTACCTTGAGTCAAAGTAGTCCTTGAGCAACTATTAAGATTGCTATTTTATCTTTACTGGAGTTAAGAATAAGAAGGAGATACGACTTGGCTGACAATTTTTTCTACCCTGCCTGTGAGTGTAGAGTCTGCTGAAAGGTCGTTTTCTACCTTGCGTCGGCTAAAGACTTGGTTGAAAACAAGGATGGGTGAAGAAAGATTTTCTGGACTTTGCATACTCCATACACATAGAGAAATCAAAAGTCGATGTAGACAAACTGATTGATAGATTTGCTAACTCTGGTAACAGAGGGCTAGATTTTGTAATCTAGAGTAGAAAAATGTTTATTCGATCATGACATTGGAGTTTACAGGGAAATAAAGTAATAATGTCTCAGTTTATATTTGAATTTATTTATTTTGTCCGTGAATGTTGTTTTTCGTTCTTTTATTTAAAACATGTTAATTAATAGGTATTATAAGTTTGTTTGTGAAGTTTATGAACCATGATAAAATATGTACAAGAAACTATCTAATGAACTCGTGATTTTCTTGAGAAAACTTGTCTCTAAAATGTAACATCAAATCAAGGTTGATAAAACATTATATTAATGATTTTAAATCTAGCATTCTTTAGTATACCTTTAAAGTAAAAAGTAATTTTTTTTCTTTACTAAACCAGTAATAAGAAAATTTTTTACAGTATATAAATTTAATATCGCATTTATTGTAGGCTCATTATTGCTGTCCAAACATTGTCATTTTATAAACTGATTATTCAATTGTATGATTTTTTGTCGCCTACTTTTTGTTATTTTTCATATTTTTGATTGCTGCTTATTGTTTTTGTTGTTAGCCGTTAATTTTGACTATATCCATTGGGGAGCAGCAATGACAAAACTGGTTTATGATTTTAAAAACTTATAATTGTGTGGTCATTAACTCGCAAACATCTGGAGTCATTAGACTTTAAAACGCATATTTTGAACGTTGAATTCTAAAAACATTTCCCCAGGCCCCCCGGTAGGTGATGCCCCCCTCCACCAAAAATCTGCTCCCTAACCGCCACTGACTCCTCTAACACACATCATGTTGTAAGATTAATACATTTTAGTAAAAATATCACTGACCCCTAACTACGAACAATACTAGTAACTTTATCATTAGAAATAGCCTAATACACCCAGGTGAGGTGTTTTTCCCACAGGTTCTTATTATCACAAATGTTGTAGAAAAAGTCTAGCAATTCCCCCTCCGGAAGGGATTGATATTGGGAGGGATTGGTAGGGTACAAAAAAGCTGTTTCTTTTTTGCTTTAGCGTGTAAACTGTGGGCTTTTTAAAAACACATTAAGTAGGAAAGATGTAGCTTAAGAAAATGCCTTTTTTAAGACCCCATAAGACCTTTTAAGGGTTTTAGATTTCGTGTAATGGAAAAAAAATAAGAAAACTCCTATTATTTAAGCCTGTAGCTATACTATAGAGTGGTACGGATGAGGTAAATAGCGATATTTTTTAACATTGCGTGAGTTTTATAGGATGTACACGAACATTCTCAAAAATTTTTTAAATTTTTTTAATTTTTCCGCTACACACTTCCTCAGCAAGGGATATTTAATTAAATTACAAGTGAAAAAACATATACCAAGGCCAGGCAATATCTGGAGCGATCAGGGTAGCTCAATTGGCATAGCATTTCGACGGAAACGTAAAGGTCCCGGGTTCAACTCCCGGTCTTGGTCTATGTTTTTTCACTTGTAATTTAATTAAATATCCCATGCTGAGGAAGTGTTAAGCGGAAAAAAAATATTAATAATAACACCACTGTAAGCTACAAAATAAGAATTGAGATTGTTTTCAATGTCGTATGCACGAGGTATTCAATCTGTTAATTCAACAATTGCAGTAAAACCGTACAAGTGAGATAACATCGAACAATATCTGGAGCGATCAGGATAGCTTAGTTGGCAGAGCATTTCGACGGAAACGTAAAGGTCCCGGGTTCATCTCCCGGTCTTGGTCTGTTTTTCACTTGTAATTTAATTAAATATACTCTATAATTCGAATTGCGGCATGCATTGTAATTTCACCATTAATATTTAAATAATCAATAACCAACGTTTCAATAAAATTGTTATATTATGCCTACCAACCAAAGGAAAACATATAAAATATGTAACACCAAATGCTTGACTTATAATAAAGTAAGCTTTTTTTTTACTTTTGCCTTATCTAAAAAAAAACAATTGTGAATTGTGAGTTGTGAAGAATAGTTACTTGATTCTAAATTTGCTGAATTTGTTGCAAATAAACATGTTTTGGTGCATTGTAGGCATACGCCTAACCTACAATCATGTTAAGTTTTTGATCCAAAACAGCAGTTTTATTTAGGCTATATTATGTAACAACAGATGTTTGAATTCAGTTATAATACAGTAACCATTGTGCGTTTATTTAGGTTTGTGTTAGTTTTAGTTTGTTAATATAACCAAAAAACTATTGGTTGTGAAGAATAATACATTGATTCTAAATTTGCTAAGTTATTTGCTATGGTAATGAATTTAAATAAACATGTGTTGCTAAGTTTTTGATCCAAACAACTGTTTTATCTGTTACAGGGCTGGGAGTAAACATCCGAATTTTCACCATTTTTACCCTTTTAAATTAAAATTTTACAACATCCTTTCTTAGTGTGAGTCTATGAACCCATAAAAATATACATTTAAATTTTCGTATTTGTACCGTAAGTAGTTTTTGCTTAGATTCTACATCAGATATCTAGTCAGGACAAAGCTGCTTAAATAATATAGCCTTTAGATTGTAAACTAGTTGTGTCTGAATATGTTAAGACAACCATTTTATTTTCAGTAGATAAATATTTGTAATTTTATGTGCATATGCTTCTGTAAAACTTTGACTTTTGCCCACTGCACTAAAAAATGTTTTCCGGCAATAAATCAATTAATTAATGAAACTATCTATCAAATCATAGATAAAAAATTGATAAAACAAAAAAGTTAATATTTCGCAAATATAAAGTTTATGCCAGATCTAATTTGAATTTATACATTTTTATATCGCTATAAAACAAACATTCCAGATCTACTCGAACATGTACTAAAAACCATTCCAAGATACAACACGACCCGGTAGTACGTGAGATGTCGTGGTAACGACGCTGTTTGCCCCGCGACATTATGTGACGTCAGAGCATTACATCCAGCCGTCGCGGCGCTAATGTCCCTACCCCGCCGCCTCACAATGATGAGCGCTTAAATAATAAACGCTGGTGAGGTACTTACACTGAGCACTTATCGTTTCCTAGTACAACCTCTACAATAAACTCCACATCTTTAGGGAGTTCGGAAGGGTGTACTAAATACTGTTCATATATTTAAACCGATGTCCTCTTGAGGAAAAGAAGGTATAACGGATCATTCTAACGGGAATGCTTGCATGGTAAAAACATAATTGTAATATAATTTACACTTGAGAGACAAATTCAAAGGGCTCCACCCTGTTCGCTTCGCTCGCTACAGCGACTTATTTTCGAATCAAATGCAAACGGATTATTGTATCTCCGATACTTTCACGGAAATGAGGACAGATTAGGACAGAGGTTCTTAGACCATGGTTAGAGTGGTGGGGGTAGCAGTGTCTGGATCCTGACGCGTGCGCAGTAAGACCAGAATTTTTTTGCGTGAATAACAGGAATTTTGGAATATTACAGAGAGGAGTGGAACTAGGTCAAATTTCTTGTGATTTAGCCTCCAATACGGTTTCAACCAAATCTGAGCACTACAATAAGAGTAAACGGACCCATACATCTTCTAATCTTTTAGTTAAATACAGAGCTCAACACGCACAGGCTGTACCCACGGCTGGACTCATCAACAAGTCTTCGCGTTGACATTTTTCGTGGCCTGTGGATTTACAGAAATGTTTAAATTGAAATTAAAGTTTAAAGGTAATATTAAAAACAAAACAATAAAAGATTTTATAAAGTACTAGAGGGCTCCACTACCGCCTCTCGGGGCGAAGGAAATGCAAACCGATTATTACATACTACGATATTTTCACGGGGATGACGATTGGTTAGGTCGGAGATTTTTTATTTGTACATTGAAGTGCGACAATTTTCAAGTTATAAAATATGACGTGGTAATGCAGTATTTCAAACTGGTGAAATAAGACTAGTAAAAATAAAGTAGGTATAGTTTTAATAGTGATAGGTGTTTGAATTATGACAGCAAGCTATTTCTTCGTTTGTGTTTACTATTACCATAGCTAAAAGAACTGTTAGTTTAAAAAAATAATGATTATAAATTTGCCAATTTGGTTGCTATGGTAATAAATCTAAAATCCTTCACGAAACGTGCGATGGTACAGTATATGCCTAGCCTAAAATTGTGTTAAGCTTTTGATACAAATCAGCTGTTTTATTTGTAATATCTAGTAGACCTTAACAACAGATGTTTGCACTTTTCGTTTGTTATTTTTGTTCTGTTTAAATTTACAACCATACTTTGGTTGCTATGGTATTGAATGTAAATGCATTCAACAAACGTGTGTTGGTTCAGAATAGGCCACACCTAGAATTGTGTTCCTAAGCTTTTGATTCGAATCAGCTGTTTTATCTGTTATACGGCTAGGAGTGAAACCTCGTATGTTGACCAAATGCAATACTTAATAAACGGTATCAGGAACTGGCACATACTTTCTCACAAACATTTTTCAATTATTAAACAGATTCACTGCGACTTCAAAATTGTAGGTGGGGTAGGAGAGGTGATTTATTAAAGTAGGAGATTAACTAATAAATATTATTATTATTATTATCTAGAGAGAAAACTATTCGATCGATTTCGAACAAATTTGCACCAAACAGGTCAATTAGGCCTGCATAGATGCACGAAAAAAGGTTTTGAAAATTTTTGAAAAATAACCCCTTTTATGGCCAAAAAAACCCCAAATATAAGTTATTATTATTATTATTAGTTAAACGATCATTTTTAAAAAGATGCGGTTTTTTGCATACGGTAGGGAATATTAAAGGCTACAAATAAGCCAAATTTTATCAAAATCGTTTAAGCCGTTTTTTAATAAAAAAATAATAACTTTTTTGGGGTTTTTTTTTACCAAAAAGAAGGTTGTTATTCAAAAATTTTCAAAACCTTTTTTCGTGCATCTATACAGGCCTACTTGACATGTATGGTGTAAATTTGTTTGAAATCGATCGAATAGTTTTCGCTCTAGATTTGTCAGAGGTACATACAGACAGACACTTGTAAAAAACACTTTTTTGGGCTAAGGGGGTCCCAAAACGGATATTTTCACAAAAATCTCAAATCGATTTTTTGCTATTACTATCCTTTCTCTATACTATAGTATAGTGAGAAAGTAAAATCAATATTTTACAGAAACGAAAAAAAATCAAATATTTTATCTCTAGTACATTTTTTTGTAAAATTAGCAGTCTTCAAGATATTCCACGTAAAAATTTGTAAAGGCAGCCATTTTGAAAATTATTATAAATTCTTGGTGTTTGGTACACTTGTAAATCATAACTACAAAATTTCTCATATCAAATAAAATGGTGAATTGTGACTAAACTAAGCCGAATCCGACATAAAGTTAAGCTACTGAATATATTTTGTTTATTTTAATGAATACAGTACGATTCCGTAGAGGTTGCTAAGGTTTTCTGAGACATCCTGTATATGCATTGTGTCATACTAGACGGAATGGTAAACGAATCATTTTCACAAACTAAAGATTCCCTAGAAAAGATTATGAAGAGTGAAGCTCGGTACCGCTGCAAGTAATGTATAATCCGGTTATCAGACTGTAAACGCGGAATATTTCCAAATTACGTTCCCGTTCCGTAATTAATCTCTTCGTACCGTCTAAGTTGATTTCCAACGTTGAACACACAATTACCTCATCCAGGTTGTCCGTCTGGCGGCGGAGTCCTCAGGGAAACATTAGACAACCAGGAGAGTCCGGGCTGAGATATAGCTGTGGCGTGAGAGATATCCCTAAGGATTTAGACCTTCTTAACACCGCCTCCGTTCCCTTGATAATGTCAGGACCGTTATGGATTGTCACTGGGTTCCCCCTTCTCTTCCCGGCAAAAATATTTATTTATTTGCCACCGAGCCCTGTTGGGGCATATTGATCCAGAGGTACATGGTGTTATACAAAGTGTAGAAATGTGTGGGAACGTCTTGATTTCACGGGAACGATTATATAGGCTTACTGAAAGTTACAACGCCAAATTTGTAAATTAATAGGCACCGCTAAATACAGCAAATAAAACGGTAAAGAAGAGCGAAGAAGGGAGTCGTATACTTCTTACAGAGTAGCTGTTCAACTTGGTGATACTAAACTCTTGAATTTGACTCGTACGCTTTACAATTTGTATATTGTTGGTACTTCTTGAAAAAAACATTTATCTTTTTAACTATGAAATATATTTTCATTAATGATTACCTTTGTCGAATTTCCTTTTATCTAGCTTACATGGAAAACAGAAATGTACCAGTTTCAATATGATCACGAAGCAGGATCGTTGACGTGAGTTGAGAGAATTTCCAGAATTAAGTTTATGTTGTCTAGGGTTTCAACTAACTATTTGGGATATTGGTATACTGACGAAGGCGATAAATAACTGACTACGTGTTCAAAATATATCATTAGAATTGGTCTGCACCTCAGCCAGCAGCCCCCAGCTCACGTGCTGCTTGGATCGAAAAACTCACCTCGACCTTGCGGCCTCCGATTATGGACTGCGCTTTGCAAGTTTGCAACCCGGCCGTCGGCCTAGGATCAGCTGCCACCATGGTGAAATCCTCCATCTGGATTTGAATAGCATTTTACGTTTTTACCGATTTTAGGGTGAACAGACGTGCTATAAAGTCGAGTAAAAAAAATGTGCAATATAATCGAATATACTTAATTTTTAGATAAAACCCCAAAAAAGTTTTATTCTGGTACAAAAAAACTATTAGAAAATGTTACTTCTGGTCAAATAATTCGACCACGCAGCTGAACCGCTGACGCGACTTGACCAAATTTCCAAAATTTAGTTTATTATAGGCCTAGGTTTTAGGGTTTCAAAGAACAATTTGGGAAATAAGTCTATTCACGACGGTGCTGAATAGCTGCAAAATGCTTCGCACGCAATTCCGCATATTGGGAGTATCTTCAATACACAAAGCATTGCGTGCTTCACACGCCATTCTGCATATTTTGAGTATCTTCAATTCACAAAGCATCGCGTGCTTCGCACGCCAACTCCCATATTGGGGGTATCTTCAATACACAAAGCATTGCGTGCTTCGCACGCCAACCCTACGGTAGCATCCACCGCATGGCTTTGAACCGGGTACTTTTAGGGTATTTTACGTTTTGATCGATTTTGGGGGAACCAAGCGAGCTATAAGGCCACGTAAAAAAAAAGATGCAGAATAACATCCTACATTTATATTTGTAGAAAAAACTGTAAAAAACATTTATTATCGTAGGAAAAATCTTAAAAAATAGTTACTACCAGTCAAAAAACGGTTGTTTTTGTTGAATTGTTTGGCTAACGCATTCGAGCGACATAGAAAACCAACGTGTGTACAAAATTTAGACCAAATCGGACTTTAAATGCGGCCGCTAGAGTGCGAACACATATATACATATATATGCATGATTTTAATGACACACCAAAACTTGTTCTGGGGACCATGATCGATGCTACTTCCGACCTTTGGTCTTACCTAATAAGGGCCACTACAATAGCTCATTTTTCCTATGGGAATTCGCTAAAAACATGCTGCCGGTTGTTGGATTTGTTTTGCTAACGAAATTTTGTCCTACTTAGAAAACCAATGGACGTAACATTGTCTGTTGTTTGACTCTTAACAATAACATGGTCTATTATTTCCTTTTTATAAATTCAGTTATGAGAAAAATGTAAAAGGTTTTGTAAAGAATTACAAATTTGTTAAAGATTATAGCCTACCGAAAATAACTAATAAACGCTATTAAAAAAAAACGATTTTAACAAAATCAAGGGAGAATCCGGGGGATTTAACAAAATCCGGGGGGGACCACCATTTCTACTTTTGGGAAGGTCAAAATAAGTTGGGTAATTCCAAAAACTGACAAAATAAATCGGGTCAAAATTGTAGGGAAAATAATTGTCAGATATTGTTCGACATATTACAAATGTAAATTGAAAACAAACGTATTTTCATCCAGATTAAGTAAACGTAGTTTCCGTGGCTCGTGCCGGCAAATAGATTCTCCGCCCAAAGAAAAGAAACTCTCAAGAAATAAGAAATACTAGGATGTTTGCGACCCTTCTGACTGTAATTAAGCAGTATTGATTGTAAACCTAAGGGTAAGAAACTAAAGGGCGGGGGTCGGACTACCCTACTACGTGCATCCCTTACTAGTGGCATACTTACATGTCCCCAAACCAATACATCCACAATTCATTCACAGTTTTACTTTTTGCGGTGAATCCCTAATGCTTTCCAAACGGGATCGTATTTTTTCCTTCTCAGCCAATTTCAACTTTGACCAAACCGAGTTTAGATTTATAGAGGTAAAGTTTCTCGGAACGTTTATTCAAAGGTCGGACCTTAAGTCTCGGGTGTTTTATCTCGGGGATTCACGGTTTGACTGTTCAAAAGAAATAGATAAAAACCGAAGTGAAGAGGTGTATTTAGATGAATCGATTATTTAAACACGCAAGACATTCAGTCAGGCATATAAACTGTTTGTGTTGAGGGAACAAGTATTGGAATATTCAAATAATTTAAAAGCACATGTGTACAGTAATTTAAAATAATTCGATCTTGCAGCGGAATCGCTGACGTGAATTGAGCGAATTTCCAAAATTGAATTTATGTGGTGTGGTTTCAACCAAGTATTTGGGAAATTGATCTACTCACGAAGACGTTGTGTGGCTGACTGAGTATGAAAATATATATTGGTAGAATTTGATTGCACCTCATCCTCCAGCCCGGCTTACGCACTGCTTGACCTTGCTGCCTCAGAATAATGACTGCTTCGCTCGTAGCGGTTAAACTCGTTTTGCGAGTTTGGATCACGCTCGTCGGCCTCGTATTAGAAGCTGCCCCCACGTGGATTTGAACTGGTCACTTTTAAGGTATTTCACGTCGATTTTAAGGGAACCAGACGGGCTGTAAGGTCGTGTAAAACAAAATGTGCAGAAAAATCTCCTATATTTATTGTTTTAGATAAACTCCAAAAATTTCATTTTAGCAAGAGATATTTCAAAATATTTTTACTTCCCGTCAAAAAACGTACGGTTGTTGGATTTTGTTGGCTAACGAACTCGTCTAAGCTACTTAAAACACCAACGTGTCTAACAAATTTGGACCAAATCGGGATTAAAACGTGGCTATTATAGGGCGAACACATATATACAGTATATATAGTATGTATAAAGTTTTTAATAACATTCGAAAACGTGTTCTGGGGACCGTGGTTGGTGCTCATTTACAACTCCCGACTTTAAGTCTCACCATAAGGGTCACTGCAATAGTTCATCTTTCATAAAGGTATTAACTACACAAATACAATTTATCAATTTAAAAGCTGGTCAAAGATGATGTTGGTCAATAACAGCTGATTCAAACTAGAATTTTATTAATTTCTAAACTGATTTTTAAATTAGGGGTTTGAAAGAGCATGCGCTGTTGAATTGTAAATAAATAAATTAATGTTGGACCTAAGGAGTATTTTTTCTGATAATTCGATTTAGAATTTTGAGATATGATTAAATCTGCAAAGAAATTTTTCCTCTGGTTTAAAGAGCAAATACAAAAATATTCAAATGTAAAAGAATTTAAAATATAACGTGAACATTTAAAATACTTCAATAATTGGTGAACAGTTTTCAGTGTTAGAAAACAATCAACTGTTTGCTAAAAACTTAAGTGACATGTATTTACATAAGGTTGAAGTCGATCAAGAATGCATCAACATAACCTAAAAATTTCATGAACGTTTCATTAACAGAACAATGAATGAAGGAATAATTCGATCAAGCAGCTAAACCTCTGAGTTAAGCAAATTCCCAAAATTAAATTTATATATTTTATGGCTACAATCAACTATATGAGAAATTGGTCTACTCACGCAGGCGCTGGATAGCTGCATGTGAGTACGAAATATATTAAGTAAAATTTATTTCCAACTCAGCCTACAGCTTTGACTCACGCACTGCTTCATTATACTAGCAGCGGAAAAACTCGCTTTGCGAGTTTGCACCTCAACCTTAAGAGTTTGGATCTCAACCATCCGGCCTCGGATTAATGACTGCTTCGCTTCGCTCACAGCGTACAAACTCAACCGTCAGCCACAGATCAGAAGATGCCTCCACGGTAAAATGGTATTTTACGTTTTTATCGATTTTGGTAGTTAATAAATCAAATATTTTGACTCTTACTTTTTTTTTTGTAAAGTTAGCAGTTTTCAAGATATTCCACGTTAAATATTTGTAACGGCCGCCATTTTGAACATAAACAAATTATAAACATTTTGAATTATAAACATAAATTCTTGGTGTTTGGTACACTTGTAAATCGTAACATACAAAATGCTTATACCAAATTGGAACTCAATATCTTATCTGTTTCTGGAGTTACAGTGAGTTTATGTAAACAAAATTTCTGATTGCTACTAAACTAAGCCGAATTCGAAAAAAACGTTACTGAACATTTTTTATTTATTTCATTGTGTACAATACGATTATGTATAGCCCACTAAGGTTTTTTGTGACAATCAGTATACTGTGCAAGTGTAAAGAAAGAAAAATTGAAGAAAAAAGGACCCATGATTTTAAATGTTATAAACTTACGTTATGGAACAAATTTATTTAGTAGACATTATTTATCAGAAATGGAAGTAGTAGATTTACATTGCAGGACGTGACACTTTGTTTGATTACACAAAAAGTCTGTAAGCGAAAATAGGGGAGGGGGGGGGATGCAGTTCCAGGAACAAACGAATGACAATGTATTATGTTAAGCAGTTAGTTTTGCTAACGCCAACATGATAATTTTCTGACAAAAAGTCAAATCGGATGAAAAGTAACCAACACATTCAGGACAGTAGATGCATCACATGTGGTCCCTTTGTATCATATACATTAAAAGTTTTTTAGACATCGTTAGACTAATAAAGATAAGAGAGTAGAGTAGGAAGTGAGTGAGTAGTTTCGCATACTACTGTGCCAGTAGCAAGCTGGATGCACGCCGTAACCCTTTGCGCCACGACCGCACCAAGAGCACAAAATAATGTCAACAAAAAGAGTATAATATAATATGCAACTTTTGAACACTCGTTACTAAAAGTTACAGAACATCTCTGGCTATACTACTTAAGTCACAACACTCCCAAATACAGTAGGTTAGGTTTCGGTCAGGTTAGGTTAGACCTACTTCCACGGACGTTAAGAATCAATGTTTCCCATCAAGTGCAGCGCCGCACCCACCCGTTACAATCGTAAATGACGTTTGCGTTTTCGTAAAAGTGGATGTGTTTATGATTTTATTGGATGTTCTTCCCGTCTTCCCTGGGGATACGAGGGGAAGGGGGGAAAGCTGAGTCATTGAGATGTGGTGATAAAGCGTCGGGATCATAACAGGAAAACCATACATAGATGGAGGGGAAGATTTCAATAAACACTAAGGGCAAGATACTGGCAAAAGGTTAAACTATTTAAACAGTGTTTGTCTCAGCTTTCAATTGAAGTTTGTTTCGAACAAATGTACCGTTATTTTCAAAAATCAATTTCGAAACTATGTACACTTAGCCTATTATAAGGTGACTTACAAGCAGACGATTTTACACATAAGCAACCTTTCCCAAGCTTTTACAGAAAATCGTTAATGAGTAAAAATGAAATGAATTAAGTTAAAACGAAAATTCATTTACTTCATAGAATTTGCTAATACTTTGTACTGTCGACACGCCTTTACTTTGGGCCGAAGTTAATGGCATTTGACCTAAACGGATTTTAGGACAGAGAGTCCGGGTACGAACTACAAACTAATGAAGGGTCGACCATTCAAATATTTCGTAAAGGTGGACAAAGATTCTTGTCATTT
Organism: Philaenus spumarius; assembly: GCA_018207615.1. NCBI lineage: Eukaryota > Metazoa > Arthropoda > Insecta > Hemiptera > Aphrophoridae > Philaenus > Philaenus spumarius. Next base: position 755,623 of record JAGFPH010000009.1, read on the forward strand.
TCTGGCTAACAGCTGGACTCTGTCCCCCTCACGCATGTACCTGGCGCTAATCTAACCTAACAAATCTGTTAATCTGTTAAAATACGAAAATTTAATAGTATATTCTTATGAGGTCATAGAAACACAAAAAGAAAGGATTTTGGCAAAATTTGGTAGATTTTAAAGCGTAAATTGGTGCAAATACGGGGCTTTACTACCAGCCCTACAACAGATAAAACCGCTTCGGTTCAAAACCTTGGCACATATTTGTTGAATGCATTTACATTAATTTACTATAGCAACCAATTTAGCAAATTTAGAATTAGCTTATTATTCTTCGCAACAAACAATTTGTTTGGTTATGTTAACAAAATAAAAGCAAACAAAAACAAAACACAACGAAATAGGCATATTAAAATTCAAACAGCTGTTGCTACATATTGTAAATAAATCAGCTGATTTGTATCAAAAAGTTAACACCGTTTTAGATTAAGCATATTTTCTTGAAAGCATTTACATTTATTACATTAGCAACCTACTTGGCAAATTTAGAATACGTTTTTTTTTAACAACCAACAACGTTTTTAGGTTAGTTTTATATCGCTCTATTATATATTACAAATCCTGCCATCCACACAAAAAACCTGAACCTACTAGTTACGAGTCAGGATCTAGGATACCACACCTCCACCACCATACCCCTACCAAGTGCCCTCTGTTCAAATCAATCGTCATTTCAGTGAAAATATAGATTATTACAATACTGTAATCTGTTTCCATTTGTTTGTTGTTGTTGTGATTAAGTAAATGATAGGACTCAGGGACTGGCGCTAAAAATCCATCTTTTCGCCAGTTTTTTACTCATAACTCCCGAACGAACGTAAAAATTACAAAAATACGGTTTTGAAGTGTACTTTACAACTGTGAGTATAATTTTGTGAGTATCTTAGATAAAAATTATCTGAATGTAGGCTGATGGTTTTTTACTTTCTCACTATACTATAGAGAAAGTATAGTGATCGCAAAAAAATAGATTTTGAGATTTTTGTAGAAATATCCGTTTTGTTACCCCTGGTCCTGAGTCCAAAAAAGTGGTTTTTACAAAGTGTCTGTATGTATACGAAGCGAGAGAGAACACTATTCGATCGATTTCGAACAAATTTGCACCAAACATTAAATACATTAGGTCTGTATAGATGCACGAAAAACGGTTTTGAAAATTTTGGAAAACAACCCCCTTTTTAGCAAAAAAAAACCCATAATCAGTTATTATTTTTTATACAAAAACGGCTCTAACGATTTTGATAAAATTTAGCTTATTTGTAGCCCATAATGACCCACCATATGCAAAAAACCATATCTTTCTAAAAATTCTCGTTTAGCTAATAATAATAAGAACTGATTTTAGGGGTTTTTTACTAAAAATGGGGTTGTTTTTCAAAATTTTTAAAACATTTTTTCGTGCATCTATACAGGAATAATGTATTTAATGTTTGGTGCAAATTTGTTCGAAATCGATCGAATAGTTTTCTCTCTAGCTAATAATAATAATATTTATTAGTTACTCTCCTACTATAATGTATCCCCTCTCCTTCTTTAATACAATTATGAAGTCACAGTAAATCTGTTTAATAATTTAAATATGTTTGTGAGAAAGTATGTGTCAGTTTATGGTACCGTTTATTTATTTTCGATTTTGTGTCTTTCAACTCAAATATTATAATTTCATATTAAGTAGTATTGTTTTGTTTTGTTTTGTTTTTGTTTGGTATGGGGAGAAAATGAATTCAGATAAATAAAAATCTCTTTATTTAAAAAAAAATCTAAAATTTTGTACTATTTTCACCCTTTTCTTTTGGGCTTGAACGGTTTCTGTTTATGCCGAGATATTTCGTAAATACTGCAACAATTACAGTCTGTTACTAATTCATATTATCTTGAACATACGATATGAAAAGAATTTAACAGGATATAAAACCCTACAGAAATTATAATCAGCTGTCAAACAGCTGTTACGTTAGCAAAATTCTAAATATTTTTCGTGACAAACCAATTCTCCCCACATGCGATACCGACCTTCCAAAACTTCTATTAATAACCAACCTTTCCAAAAATCAAGATTTATCTACGCGTGGCCGTTATCAAAAACCAAATCAACACCCGGTGTAAACAAATCCCGTTAACGATTCCGATGAATTAAAAACACTTCGCTCGCAATCATACTTCAGTTTAAATATTTGTTTTATCCGCATTAACCGTCACTCTGTGTTTACCTGTATCACGCGTGCGCTAACGTCGGGGCTTTCCAGACCCCGAAATAGTCTTTCGGGACATCTCAAGTACACTTTGCAAAATAAGCTCTGGATTTGGAACAAACCCAAATGTATCCATTAAGCATGCGCGGCTTATCGGCAACGGGTTGACACAGAACAGATGCAAGGGGCAGCGTTATCAGCGGCGCGGTTTCAAGTGCTCGCTCCGCTCGAGGCTTTTTACTGTAACCATCCCGAGATAATGACCGTCGGATACTATTTATAAAGTCCCTTTCCGGCCATGCTGCCACTATACCTTGTCGATAGTGTTGACCTAAAATTCGGTGTCTGCGTTTTGTTTGTTTATTTTTGGTTTGATTGATACCGTGTCGACAATTTAGCGCCGATTGGTGGCACGTGGCATTTATGACAGACTAGGTCTGGTTAAAGTAAAATTAGATTGATCATTTGAGCAAAAGTAAAGATTTGTAAGAATAAAAAAAACTCTTTCGTACAAGTAGGAAAGCGGGAAACAGTAGGTGGTTAAGATTTAAAACAACATTTAAAACATTCTCATACCGGCTGTTTTCAGTAGCACTTCCAAACAAGTCCATTTTATTCTTTAAAATAATTATTACAGTAACTCTAATTTTGAGGTTAGGTTTTTGTTCAAAAGTATGCCTAAGTAATACTGGTTCTTTTTTATCATAACACTCATTATATTGTGAACTTAATAGTTTTATTTATTATTACCTATCAACTTAACATGGAGAATAATGATTGATCCAACTCCTACATTAAAAAGAAATCAATGTGGAATGTTTCAGAATGTTCTAGAATGTTAGATAATGTTGTGGAATGTTTCAGAATGTTCTAGAATGTTGGATAATGTTGTGGAATGTTTCA
>JAGFPH010000009.1:758769-809248 GCA_018207615.1 Philaenus spumarius
ATAGAATGTTGGATAATGTTGTGGAATGTTTCAGAATGTTATAGAATCTTCCGGACTATTCTTAACCTTCGAAGGGACTTTCTGTTCAGGAACGTTCTAGAATGCTCTAGAACCGGAAACTGATTATGAAGCTGCATAACTACAGACATTTGCATTTCGATTATTTGCTTCTAATTTGTAAAATATTATACATAGACATATTTTAGGTAAATTGTACTCGCAACCGTGAAATGCACATCAATCTGGCTTAATCGTGGTTCTTGCGCTGAGTGACTAATGTGTAGAAAAGCCTAAATGTAAAACAGATTGATTTGAACGAAACTTACTATTCTTGATGAATATTTTGTATGTTAATTATCTTAATTTTCATTCAGTCAAATAATCCAAAGTAGTATCTAAATGGATTACAGTTTTCGACGGTTATACCGTCGTCTTCAGATCATCACAAATGAAGTTATTTGGCATTCACTGGCGTCATTTTCTTTATTGGTGCATTTTACATGACATAAAAACTAAATTAAATTTATTAAAAAGATAAATTAGAGATAAAACATAAATAATAAACACACGTCAATTGCCGACCGACATGTATATTTGACTACAGTGCGCCGACGCCAATTTAGGATTTTGAATAGTTAACGTAATTATTCGATTGCAGACGGTTCGTGTGATTCTATCATGTGAATTAAATGTGTATTTTTTCAATTTAATTGTTTATTCTCTAATTCGTCTTTTTAACAATGTTAACTAGCCTACGTGTTTATGTCATATAAAATGTGCCAATAAAGAAGACGACGCCATAGCAAGGCTGAATAACTGCAAGTTTGCCATGAATCTGAAGATGACGGTATAACCGTCGAAACTGGTAATCCATTTGAATACTACTTTGGAATGTTTGACGGAGTGAAAATTAAGGTAATTAACCTATGCATATTCATCATAATATACAATCCATGATATGTCACTAGATATGTTTTTTGGGCCGGTGAACTCCAAGGCGTATTAAAGAAGGTGTGTGCATCGAGGAGCGTGAACTCCTCCGGCCCGCGCAGCTACGTCACGTGATACACACTGAACCAGCAGTTCCGAGTGCAATTGTAAGCTATTGCTCAAACTGCGAATTAAATACGTTATGGTTGTCTAAAAATTATGTTTTTGGTATCGGTGGAAAGGTAATAAAGTGAGCATTAAAATGATCTATGTCCATGGTCAAAAATGTCTAGGCGTATAATTTTGAAACAAGCCTAAATCTAATATACGGGTTTGATTGACATAAAAACTACCCTAAGTAAAGAAGTTTTTTACTATTACTTTCGGGAGGCATTTAAAGACATAGAAATGTAGAGAATAAAATGTAGTAAATACTGACATCAATTTTTTTATGAAAGTTATAGCTGTCCTACCTAATAAGTTTGTAATCAGAACCATAGTTACTCGCTTCTTGTGGTGATTGAATGTACGCTAATCTAATTTGTTATTAGTTCTCATTTCTCTTCGTTATTTATTATTCACATTGTTGTGAACAGGTAAATTTTGTTTAATGTATAAATATGAATTTTTAAAGCGTTGACAAATTTAAGTAGCTCTATAGGGTAAAACCTTTTACCATCAATAAGATGGTGATTTTTAAAGTTAATTGGTTTTGTTATGTTTACTAGGCCTACTATTACTAGTAGGCTACTAAATTTACTTTTCAAAAATCGAAATTATCTGAAATTGTGATTGTTTAGTTGTTTAGTTAGCCTACCCAAGGATAAATAATAAATAAAAATTAATATAAACTAATTTTCAATGAAATAATTAAAACAAATAGTAGTCTAGGTGATAATTAAAAGTCATGGTGAATACAACATTGAGTTTTATTCTACTATTAACCCTAGATTACATATGCCAAAATTGTGTCACGGGATTACTTATGTAACGTAAATTTGACTACTAACAAATATTAATTTTTTTTTTACTGTACTAAAATAATTTTGTAATTTTTTTTTTTTTAATTGTAATTGTATCCTAGCATATTTTAGGGCTATATATATATTTTAAAAGTGTTATACATCAAATAAATAAAATAATTTGTACCACCAATATTTTATTTTTGTTACTCTTTAAAATTATTTAATAACATACAACAGCATTTTATTTACGGCTTAAATTCTGTCCACTTCGAACCTAAAACAATTTGTATACTCTAAAAATATATGTTTTAACCGTCTAAGCGTCAGGCACTTTTTTACTGCTTGTACACTAGTCATTATCACTTAGATAGAATGTATCCTATTGAAGTAAAGTGTACACTATTATACATTTTATTGCTCAGGAAAGTATGGAGAACATTGCCATGTAAACAAAATATTTTAACAAATTTCTCTAACTATTTTTGCGTTTCAAAAAAAAAAAAAAAAATTGGTAAACCAAAGTTTTAAAAGTAAGGGTTTTAGAAAAATACTACACAATTTTTTTAGTTATAAATCCAACATATAAATAGGGGAAACCATTGCGTTGTCCGCACGCCAACCTCGTTGGAACCTTCTAACACATAATCATTTTATGTTTTCCTTATAATAATTGTTTAGGATTCATAATAACCCCAAAGCTAAAATGGTAAATAATGTTAAATGTTCAAATCAATTTTTTCGTATATTTTATAACAGCACTTATAATAAATGTTAAAAGAACCAGCAAGGCTCAGGTCTATTCTTTAATAAAAACCTAACCTTAAAGTTAAAAATACAAATAATTGCTTCAAAGTATGAAATCAGCGGATATGAAAATATTGGAGCAAACAGTCATTTTATTCAATTGGTCGCTGTGGTAATGAATGTAAATACATGTGTTGGTTCATCATTCTAGATCTAACCTAAGATTTTTTCTGACTAAATTTACAAATATTGAAATACAAAATGTTTTTATTAAAATGAATTATAGCCTATGTTAATCAGGAATAGTGTAGCTTTTTATTTCGTAGATCAAAATTTCTTGGGAATCGATGAAACCTTACTCGTAAAAAGCTGTCTTTTTTGTTTGATTTACCGCAGCCAAACACGGCACAAAAAGGCATTATAATTAATGGTTATTAATTATAAGAAATGTTATTACAATAATACACTATGTTGCCTACAATTAATGACATAATTTGACGTCAAAAGCTTGAAGGTCGTACAGGTTTCGGCGGTAAATATGCCGAGGGAGTCTAGACTGGAGCTCCGACTGTGTAGCACTCTACGTCACGGGTAGGCTGGAGTGGAGGGAGAAGCTGCGCATGCACACACCTTCTTTAATACGCCTTGGGTGAACTCATTCACTTATTCATATCTACGAGCGAAGCCGAGGGCCCCTGATAGTCTTACAATATAAATAAACGGTACCAGGAACTGGCACATACTTTCTCACAAACATATTTAAATTACTAAACAGATTCACTGTGACTTGTAGGGTGGGGTAGGAGAGTTTTTTTATTAAAGTTGGAGATTAACTAATAAATATTATTATTATTATCTAGAGAGAAAACTATTCGATCGATTTCGAACAAATTTGCACCAAACACGTCAATTAGGTCTTTATAGGTGCACGTAAAAATGTTTTGAAATATTTTGAAAAACAACCCGCTTTATGGCCAAAAAAACCCCAAAAATCAGTTATTATTATTATTATTATTAGCTAAAAGAGAATTTTTATAAAGATGCGGGCTTTTGTATATGGTAGGGCACATTAAAGGCTACAAATAAGCCAAATTTTATCAAAATCGTTAGAGAAGTTTTTTTGTAAAAAAATAATAACTGATTTTTTGGGGGTTTTTTGGCCAAAAAGGGGGTTGTTTTTCAAAACCCTTTTTCATGCATCTCTATGGGCCTACAGGACATGTCTGGTGCAAATTTGGTAGAAATCGATCGAATAGTTTTCTCTCTAGCTGTGTATACTTTTATTAAAGTTGGAGATTAACTAATAAATATTATTATTATTATCTAGAGAGAAAATTATTCGATCTATTTCGAACAAATTTGCACCAAACACGTCAATTAGGTCTTTATAAATGCACGTAAAAAGGTTTTGAAAAATTTTGAAAAACAACCCCCTTTATGGCCAAAAAACCCCCAAAAATCAGTTATTATTATTATTATTAGCTAAACGAGAATTTTTAGAAAGATGCGGGTTTTTGCATATGGTAGGGCACATTAAAGGCTACAAATAAGCCACATTTGATCAAAATCGTTATAGCCGTTTTTTTATAAAAAAATAATAACTGATTTTTTGGGTTTTTTTTTGCCAAAAAGGGGTTTGTTTTTCAAAATTGTTCAAAACCCTTTTCGTGCATCTATACAGGCGTACTGGACATGCCTGGTGCAAATTTGGTTGAAATCGATGGATTGTACACATAGCTTGTACACTATTTTTGTACACATACAGACATACATACAGACATACAGACATACAGACATACAGACATACAGACATACAGACATACATACAGACATACAGACAGACATTTTGTAAAAACCACTTTTTTGGACTCAGGGGGTCCCAAAACGGATATTTCCACAAAAATCTCTACATCGATTTTTTTTGCGATTACTATACTTTCTCTATAGACCTACTATAGTATAGTGAGAAAGTAAAAACTGTACAATATTTTTTTAAGGATGTTTATTCCTAACTGTACGAAGTTCAATTTAATGGAAGTACCTAATTATAGTACTTAATTGATAAAAAAAAAACCAAAACATGTAAACATGTCAACATGTTACTTAAAACAAGCAAACGAACCAGTTCCAAAACCAAGGAACCTAAGGAAATTCAGTCACATATTTTATAGTACAAAATCCGACGGAAAGTTTCGTAATTTTAGATGGATTACCAGGGCCGGCGCAAGGACCATGCGGAACATGCTGACGCATGGGGCGCCGCCAAGGAGGGGGCGCCGACAAAAACTTCAAAGACCGATTCAGAACCAAAGCGCCTTCAGAATTTTCCGAATTTTTTTTCACCGAAAAATGTTTGCCTAAAGACGTGGCCTCCCTTTTCGGGTTTTAAAAGAAACTCAATATTTCTGTTTAGCGCTTTTTTAGGGACAGGCAACCTACACCGCAAAGGACCCCCACCCTTCCGGGGCCGGCCCCTTTAGTTTCAAGAAAAAATACCCCCCCCCCCGCCCCGACCGCCCTTTCCGGAAATTAAAAGAAATGCCACATTTATTTTTGTCGCCTCTTTACGGACACAAAAGAACACATACACCAGATTAGGGCCCCATCCTTTCGAAATCGGCGCTCTTTGGTTTCAGTGAAAATTCGCCCTCTTAAAGACGTGACCGCCCTTTTCGGTAATTAAAAGGAACGCGGAAACGCCCTATTTCTTTTTGGCGCCTCATTATGGATAGACAAGATCAGGAACACGTACAACAGTATTGTATAGGCGCCATCCTTTCGAAATCAGCGCCCTTTGGTTTCAGTAAAAAATTCGCCCCCCTAAATTGTATGCAATTTACATTTTATACAAACTTCACTAACATTAATAATTATGTGTCAATAACAACAGTATAACATCTATTTATAGCCCGAATTGAAAATTGCCACGCTCTTTTCTAGTACTTTTGAAGAAGGGTGGTAAAAGGTGGTAATTTTGGTAAAATTGTTGCTCGATGTTATATTTTAATTTGATTTTATATAATTACATAATTTCAATTGGTATGCATTTGATAATAGACCGTGCGACGCGAGGTCTCCGTTTTAACTCGACCGTTCGGCATTTCGTCTGTGTGTGTCTCACGATTACGGCCAAACGCCTTGACCAATTTTGATGATTTTTTGCATGAATGTTCCTTATTCCTAGGCCGAGCCATGTAGGCCTATATACACTGTATACGGTTTTTTCCATTCTTCATTTTTATCCCTTTAAATAAAATAAAAATGGCGGCCAACCGTTTCTCTCAGTGTAAACGTTTTTCAAAGCCAGTTTGTGGCTTAACCGTAAGTCGAATTTAAAAACTAATAACATTTTGCGGGTAGCAAATTAATTTTTAAAAAAATTCTTGATTTTTCCGTATCTCAAACGGTAAGCTCACAAAATAGCCGTAAACTTCAAATTTGTAAAAAATCGTCCAAGTTTTTGTATTTCAACCATGTTTTTATACGTTTATTCTAAACCAATTCAAAAGTGTTCCATAGCTTTTTTGTAGATAAAGGTTCAAACAAAGAATTCATATATGCCAGTAAAAAAAACAAAAAATGATTGAAGTAAAATTAACAAAGTTATTAGCTCAAGAAACAAGAATGTTCAGTAACGAAAGGAAAAAGTTCAACTTTAGGCCTACATAAAAAGTAGTAAAAATTGTTTGTAATTTTTTCATAAATGTAAAAAAGTTTCGTTATTTAGTTCTAAATAGAACTGTATAAAAATATTTATCAATTTCAAATTTCTTATTTTGAAAACAGCAGTTTTTATGTTCCTAGTACAAGACTGCTAACAAAACTAGGCCTGTTTTGAATAGTAATTTAGGAATAATATCTTTTGCCCAAAAATGACATATTATTATAAGAAAGTGTAGAGGATAAATCAAAGAATTGAAATGTATACTTGTAAATTATTATTTTATAAAAGTATTTGACTTAGCTTTACTTTAATTACAAAATGAGATGAAACAAATAAAACCTCGCGGGGTAAAAGGACATAAAAAAATGACAGTTGGACAGCGTGGGAAGTGTTGGTACATGGGTTGAGATCTCTATCACGACGCTTTAACATCGTTTGTTTTCATTAATTCTAATATTGGAATATAATATGGAACTGTAAATACATTGTTAAGTTTTAGTTATTTAAGAATGTAAATATTTAATTCTATGTTTTCCCTCAATACCGCGATATTTTTAGCTACCTTACGCATTGTTAACCTAAATAAAACACAATGCCCCCTAAAAGAAAATCTTTAGCAGTTAAAGCTAAAGAAGAGAAAAAACGAGAACTAGAAACCCCGGAATCGCGGGAACTGTAAAATAATGTTTCACTGGCTAAACCTTCTGTTTACTTAAATCCTGGCACACTATTTTTAACCTAAGCTCGAAACCACATTTGTTATTTCAACGAGCGAGATCTACTGTTCACAGAACTACTAGTGTACCCATTTTTTATTGAAATAAGGAGATATATAAATGTATATACATATATAGGGGTGGGGGGTTGTGTATAGAGGGGGCGCCAAAAATGACTCTCGCATGTTCAGGAAAAACCCCTTGCACCGGCCCTGTGGATTACAAATACGAGTCCCTTTTCAACGTCAAAGACCATCTATCGCCTGCACCAACTGCTACCAACACCGTATATCCAATTAAACAATGTAGAGACTTTATCAAGTAAATACAAAGCGAAGCGAGCTTGTCTAATTCAATTGTCGTACTTTGAAGACAAGAACCTCCCGAAGCGACGTCTTAGAGTTCCACAAAGACGAAATACAGAACTAGCCCGAAGCGATGTCAGGAGTCCTTGATGTCGCAACGCATTCTGGCGGCCATAATTATAATTAATTACAGTAAACGTTCTGGTCTGGATGTTATTGTTGAATTAATACTAAACTTTGAATTGAGAAGGGTTAGGGGAGAGTTGTGCGTTCCTATCTAGTACAAGTTCGGAGTAAACAAAATTGGGTTTCGCCAAACTTGAAATCCACGTACACAGTTGTAACAAGGCTTAGAGACGTAAGTGATCGCGTAACATGTTCCCTGTGATATTTATTTGTAACACGTTCTGCAACATCACACAACAACAGGAGTTATGCAACAGTTCAATAACAACAGTTACTTTGGGTAACAAGCTGCAAAGTTCCACGGCATCTCGGTAATAGGTTGCAGTAACCTATTTAATTTGTAACATATGACGAGTTGCGTGAAATCTGGATGTGCTGACGAGGTATTATTTGATGTAACGTTACAGACGAAATTACTTGAACTATTAATTCGGTAACCTGTTAAATTTGTAACTTATTCAAGCGCGACGGGAACGTTACCATCCGGTTGTACTGTCGAGGTGTTGTTTGATGTAGGCTAACTTTACAGACGAAATCACTTGAACTATTAATTTTGTAACCTATTACGCACAGCTAGAAAGTTACCAACTACGTTTTTTTCAAAGAATAATTTATTGTCAAGTTATTACTTTGTAATGTAACGTTGTAGAAAAAATGTCTAAAACTATTAATTTGGTAAGCTATTAAATTTGTAGAGTAATAACGCGTGACGGGAACGTTACTATCTGGTCTTGACTGAATGACTGACTGACACAGAATCAACGAGGAGCAAAAACTACTTAAGATAGAAATACGAAAATTTAAAGGTATATTCTTATTGAGTCATAGACGCACACTAAGAAATTATTTTGCAAAAATTGTATTTTAAAACGCAAAAATAGTGAAAATTAAAATAAAACAGCAGTCTGGATCAAAAACTTAACATCACTTGTTTGTTTACATTCATTACCACAGCAAGCAAATTAGCAAATTTATAATCAGTTTATTATTGTTCACAAACAACGATTTTTTTAGGTTAGATTGACAAACAGAAGTCAACGAAAAATGCTTACTGTATTATAATTCAGTTCAAAAATCTGTTGTTACATACAATAAATAAAACAGCTGATTTGGATCAAAAACTTAACATAAATTTAGGTTATGCCTACAATGAACCGAAACAAGTTTATTTGCAACCAATTTGGCAAATGTTTACTAAAGTAATTATTCTTCACAACTAACGGTATATTTTAGATTAGTTAAAAGCAAAATAGGCCTACTGTATTATAAGTCAAACATCTGGTGTTACATATTATATCGGTTTCTTTAGTTGGTAATATCAAAATTTGTTTGAAATGTTGATTATTGATTATTTAAATATTAATGGTGAAATTAAAATGCATGTCAATTTCGATCTCTGTCGATCACAATATACAATAATCTGTTTGCATTGGCTCCGCTATGGGACTCCGCCGGGTTTAAGTAACAGTTGAGTCTATGTAATCTACGGGATAAGACTCTGGATTAACAATTAACCGGAATGTTCCACAGTCCACACATATAATTAACGATTGTTCCAAGTTCATTCAATAAAGCGTTGCTCACAGTCGCAGCCGAAATCAAAATGCAATCGCCCCCCAGTCGGGGCCAAGTATACAGACAATCTGTTTCAAGTGACATTGAGTGTAAGGTGATGACCTCAAGGGAGTTCCACCCCCTAACTCGTTAAGGGGTAGTTGATGAGAGGGGCGGTAAGAGAACATTCCAAGACGTCATCGCGGGGTCAAACTAATTACACGTAGACAAGACAAGTGCACGTAGCACGTTCCTCGAGACTCGTCAAGCTTTCAATTTATTTACTGACACGGGAAGCGTGTTGAGTGTGGTGTGGTGTAGGTGAAATCTTTCTTGTGTCGCCGGAACGTTAATGGCAGAGAAACAAACATCGGGCAGTTACAAAGCCCCGAACCTAACCTCTATCCTTGTTAAACCAAACCTAACCTAACTCAGTATAATACGCTAACTCAACCTAACTTAAACCATCATAACATAGGCAACAAATCCCAACATAAACTAGCTAAACCAAGCCTAATATAACTAACTGCATAGATAAATAGTCTTTATTTCGGGGAAAATTAGGACGATCAAGTTCTCTCTTACACTTAACCCATACACAATTACAGATATTTACCCTCCTAAGACCAAAACAAACAAAAAATATTAAATAAAAACAAAGAAAAATGCACATAAAAACATTAAATTAAAAAAGAAAAATCCTAAATTGATAGTCTACATTTTTAAAACTTAACAAAATAAAATAACCTAATTTAAACGTATTTATTAAAGTAAAAGAATAAACTACTTATAAGCAACATTCTCGAGCACATTCATACATCTATCTGTTTATATATAAAACAAAGTCGGGTTAGTTACACCACTTATAACTCAAGAACGGCTAAACCAATTTGTATAATGTTTGATTTATCTTAGCCCCGAATAGCAGAATAGGAAAACTTGACCTTAAAGGGTTGAAACAACCCTTAAAACAAAAATTACTGTTTGTTATAGATCTCAAAAACCCTACCGCCTAGAAACGTACAATTTGGTAAAAATATTGCTCACAGGCGCTAGAAGCCCACTAAGAAAGGATTTTAAACTATTTCGCCATGAAGGGTTGAAACAACCTCTAAAACAATAAATATGATTTGTTATAGATCTCAAAAACTATAACACCTAGTAACGTGAAATTTATTACACATGTGGTTCATAGGGCGCTAGAGGCCCACTAAGAAAATATTTAAAAAAATGTTTGGCCTTTAAGGGTTGAAACAACTCCTAAAACAATAAATATTGGTTGTTATACTTTCCTTAAAGCTAGAAAGCTGAAATTTTGTACATTTATTTTTTTAAAGTTACATTTAAAAAATAAACCAGTTTTACATTTTGTTACGTTCTGCTAAGGGGTGGAAATGTAGCAACAACCCCTAAAACAATAAATATTAATTTTTATAATTTCCTTAGGTAAAGCTCGCATATTAAAGACGTAGGCTATCTGGGCAATCTGCAACATTCAGCTAAGACTGCGATTTATCAAGCTGTAGATTTAGCGGCTGAAAAAGGAGACGCTCTTCACTCTGAATTCTTGATTTTTAATTGATTTAATTTATTCAGCCCACATACCCTGACGAAGACGATTGATTGGCAGCCAAAGAATAATAAATTCCGAACTAAGTTAATATACATGAAATAATTCAATTCCGTGAAATAAAAAATGAAAGAAATAGTGTAATTATATAACATAGTGATGCACAAAATTCCCCGTAGCGAAGCATGGAGTATTCAGCTAGTCATAAAATATAAATAAGAAAATTAAACAAATTCCCTTTCCTACACACCCCGAGCATACACGTCCGTACCATTCTTGAAATAAGTTTCAATGATTTTGCAAATTTAGCACGGCTAGCAATAGTTTTAATGGAATCTGGAAGCGAATTCCACAAGCGACAAGCCGTTACGGTAAACGATTTATCACACCTTACAATTCTGTGCTTGAGAATGATTAGCATCATTGTCGATCCCTTTCTTTTACTTTTTGTACTTACATCCAAGGCAAAAACAAACTTATTTGCCAAGTAAGTCAGCACTCTAGTTTGAAGGACAGCATGAAATGTAGTTAAAATATGAAAAGATCTAATGCGTCAAGTTTAAAAAGATATAATTGTTTATAAAAGGAACTAACATGATCATCACATTTTAAATAAAAAATCAATCGAATACAATAATTTTGAGCACTTTGGAGTTTATTAGTTAATTCCACAGTCATGGCACTGACTACAGTGTTACAGTAGGTTAAGTATAGCATAATCAATGATTTTACTAAGAGCACTCTAATATGAAGTGGCAAGAAATCTTGCATTATTTTAAAGAGTGAATCCGTGAGTTATTGTATGTCTCAGTTACATATTCAGTCCAGTTTAATCTGTCATTGATTTCCAGGCCCAGATTTCTAACGCTGCTGCGATATTCTAATAATTCACCTTCAATTTTGAGTTTGGGGAGATTGTTCAAGTCGATTGTGTTCATCAGTTGGGAGTAGCCTATACTAATGGGTTGCGTCTTTGAATTGTTAAGTTATAAGTCATGCTCTTCGGCCCATAGGCAAATACTTTTAATGCCATTCCTCATATCCTCATCTGCATTTCCGATATTATTATTATTATTTGCTCATCATCGACTTAATATTTGCAGATCATCAGAGTACAGATGAAGCATACAGTATTTTGTCATCAATATAATATATACTAAATAATAAAGGTCCTAAAACGAATCAATGAGGAACTCCACAAGTGACAGCCTCCCAGGTACAACATTTCTTCACCATCACTCTGCTTCCATCCAGACAAATACGATTTGACAAGTTATGCTTTGAGGTGACAGTTCGATTTTCTTAAAGTTCAAAAAGAAATGGTTTAAAGGGTAAGGAATGGTTAACACTCTCAAAAGCCTTAGAGAAGTCGAATAGAGTTAATATTGTAGACACTCTACGGTCCATGGCTAATCGTATGCACACATGCAAGTGCTGTCACAGTGCTTTTTCCCGTCCAAAAGCCTGACTGAAATGGACTGAGAAGATTATTATCATAGGTCAGGCCGGCAGGTAGTTCCAACAAATATTCCTAGGAACATAACACAAAAAACGCGTTTAAACAGAGCTCAACTTTCGCTGAACACCTAGTCGAGTCAGGACACCTATACTCTTCCATTCAATCAAATTTGGAAATAATAAAAACATGCCAAAAAGCAGGTAAATGGATGAAGGCCTACTAGAAGAGTTTCACATATACAAATACTCCGAAAACAGTATGCAATCTTAAATGACAAATTCAAATCTGGTTCTTTGTATCAAAAATAATAAACATAGACAGTAAATCGAAACATAAACTTGTACCCACCACCCACCCACCCGCCTTTGCTCAACCCAAACACATCCAACCAATTTAAGCATACCAGAGAGGATGCATCCACAATGTATTACTTTTGACAAACTTTTGAACCACGGTACATCATGTGAATTCTGTACAACTTATTTTTCAATGCGACTGTATAATGAGAAAACGTTTTCAGTTTGACTTGACTTGACTCTGTGAAGCTAAAACCGCGGTAGTCAATCTACAGGTCGGCAAATTTACAAAAAAAAAAACATTGGTTTAATCCGAAATTTGAGAAAAAGGTTTACTTTATTACAATTAATTGTACTATCTGTTGCTAAATATTAAAGTTAAACTAATTTGTATTAAAAGTTGGCAACATTATTTTAGGTTAGGCCTGAACCAACACACGTTTCTTTATGCATTTGAATTCATAACCACAGCAACCAAGTTGGACATTTAAAAAAACGAGAACGCACCTGTCCAGTTTAGGGACATCACCCATACACTAATTTAAAACAACTTACAAAATTATTAAGTGCAATGGCCATTTCATCGGTAGAGTGACGTGACTAAATCCATACAGCCTTTTACCCCTGCACATATTATTTCGTCGATTTCTTCTTCTTTTACGATCAGAAATCCATACAGCCTTTTTCTTTCGTCGATTTCTTCTTCTTTTACGCTCAGCTGTTACAATACACTTCTGGTTTGTATTAGAACGTGTGTAAAACAATGAAGAAGAAAAAATTATCGACGAAATCAAAAGCGTTTTACTTTAAAACGTGTATCGCTAGTTCGTATTCAAAAAGTGCTCGGTACGCCTAAAGAAGTTTTCACTTCAAAAAGCACAGTAAAAATTAAATATATAGTATTAATACAATATAAGCTATCCTAACCTAAAATTCAAACCTAAATTAATATAGCATATCCCAATCTAACCAATCCAAACCTAACAAAACTAAATCAAGACAAAAAAAATCTAATATAACCTAACCTATCCTAACCTGATGTAACCTAACCTATCCTAATCTGATGTAACCTAACCTGGCCTCTATTTATAAATTATCTCTTTTCTGAGATTTAAAATTTTAAAATTTTAATCAAAGCTAAACTTAGCTTGTACAACCCAACCTAGCCTACTAAAATAATCCATCTTCAGCTGGTTTGTACTTAAGAAAATAAACTCTCAATCCAAAAAGACATGATAATTTGAAAGTTAACAGTTGTGTAGTAGCGACACTAACGGGTCGACAAATTACACGAAAATCCGTTATGAAGGGGAAAGAATCAGTTTGCGAAGGAAAGCGGTAAGGAAACAGTTGTTCGGTCTGTGGACACGTTACGGCTATGAGAGACGATTTGTCTGCTAGATTGTGTGGACGTGCTCCCGTCTTTCTGTCCGGGATAAACCGACAATCCTGGAGCTTGCAATTAGTCAACGGGAACTCTAATAAAGTAAACCCGTTTAGTCTTGACAGTTTGCCCAATACTGACAGTCAATTTGTGACACCACATTTATTGTGAGAAGAAAATTTATAGTATTCCTTCGAACCTTTGTTAGTGAACTTCTATTGGATAGATGAGCTATTGCAGTGATTCGCATGGTGAGACCTAATTTTGGGAGTGGTCAATAAGCACCGATCATTGTCCTTAGAACCATGTTTGGGGAGTCATTAAACATTTTATATATGTGTTCGCAATCTAACGGCCGGAATAGTTCGTTAGCCAAACATATTCAACAACTGAAAACACGTTTTTTTGACAAGAAGTTTATAAAATTTTAGATTTTTCTTGATAAAATGAAAATTTTTTGGAGTTTTATCCAAAACATAAATATAGGAGATTATTCTGCACATTTTGTTTTTTACACGATCTTATAGTTCTCCAAAAAATACTTAAAATACCACAAAAGTACACGGTTAAAATCCACGTGGGCGTTTTTACCATAGGGGTAACTTCTAAACTGAGACCGATGGCCGAGATGCAAACTCCTTTTTTTCTGTGAAAGGAATGAAGCAGCGTGTGGGCCGAATATCGAAAGAAATTTTACTAATACATTTCGTTTGTACAGGCAGCTATTCAGCGCCTTCATGAGTATACCAATTTCCCAAATAGTTTGTTAAAACACTAAAACTTAATTTTGTAAATTCGGTCAACTCACGTCAGCGGTTTGGTTGCGCGATCGAATTATCTATGCTTATTATTTTTCAAAGAAGTTGGACAAAGAACTTCATTGACGACCATGGAAGGTGTGTAATGCCAAGATTGAATTTAAAGGGAAATGGTTTATTTATATTTATTGCATTTACCTTTTAGGTTTGTTTAAATAATCCTATTTGAATGTTATTAGCTACGGCGTTTCATCTACACAGATACATCATCAGGCTTTGCTCTTCTCATGAATACAAACTTCACACATTAAAAACACAAACTCATAAACACAATTCACATTTAAAAAATACTAAAGTCACTGATTTTACTAAAAGAGTTATAATAAATATAATTTTATGGTCCGCATGCATCCTACTAGTTTGTCTTTATTCAGTTGACTGAATTATTTATCTTCACTCAAGGCATTAAGTGTGTCATATATTGCGTTGAAGGCAAAGTTCAATTTGTCATTTAGTAGGAAGTCAGGATCTTGCTTGTTGTGAGAATAAATTTGTAACTGTTCAAATATATCTAGTAGTGTTCCCATTCTGCTCTTATGAAGAATTTTAAGATTGGAATCGATGTTACTGTAATCATGGTTATTGTTTGAGATGTTCTGCATATTTAGACCTTTGGTTTAATGCTGTTTTATAGCTCGGTATGTGTTCTTTGAATCTTTGTTTGAAACTTCTACCTGTCTGTCCTATATATAATTTATTGAAGTTATTACATGAAAGTTGGTATACTCCTCCTTCATCAAACTCATCTGTAGTGGTTCTGGATCATATTGTTCATTGAATGTTCAAGTTGACTATTGTATTGTATGGTTATATATATATATATATATATATTTTTTTTATTATTCTACAGGCTCAGGTGGTATAAGTTGTTTTTTTAATTTGAGTTTTATCTCTTTATTTTTCTTTTGTTTACTGATATATACATGATGTCTTTGTGTAGATGAAAAGGTCGTAGCTAATAACATTCAAAAATGATTATTTAAACAGACCTAAAAGGTAAATACAATAAATATATTTAAAATAATAATCCAGAGGCTTCAAATAATTTTTTTTTAAATGGTTTATTCACAGACTGTGGGACTATTGGTGGATCCAGATTGTCAAAATCGTAAGGTCATGTAGTATAACAAAATATGCACAATAATTTACATAAACCCTAAAAACGTTACATTCTTAATAATCTAAAAAATCTAAAAATAATTTACTTCCTGTCAAAAAACGTGCTTCCAGTTGTTGTATAATTTTGGCTAACGAACTCATCCGAGCGTCTTAAAAAACCAACGTGTGTAGAAAATTTGGACCAAATCGGGAGTATAAGTGCGAACATTTGTATATAGACCTACATATAATTTGTAATGATACCTAAAATGTGTTCTGGTTACCATGATCGGTGCTCATTGACCACTCCAGACCTTAGATCTCACCATTAGAATCACTTCAACAGCTCATCTTTCCTAAGGAAATTCTCTAATAGCATTTATTTAACCTTGTTTTATTTGTATAGCGTTAATATTTTCTTTTACATGATAATATTTTACATACAATTGACAGTTTTACATTCAATTAATTACAAGCGTGATGGTTTCGTGTGACGATTTTGCGTGTCGAGTTTTGGAGTAGCTATATTATTTTAGGTCAGTCTAGGGCATGCCTGGTGTGTCCTCATTGCTACCGACAATGGTAAAGAGCGGGAAAACTGGCATGCAGTAGTTGATATTGCTCCGTCAAATTCCACAGGAGAAATAGAGTAATCATTCAAAGTGAATCTGTCGAATAGAACTTAGACGCTAGACAAAACAGACAACCCTCACAATGCTTGCAGCAGTCCCAGTGCGAAAAAGGATGGAAAAACGGAGGTGGTTTAGTGGTTGAGTGCGCCCCACACTATCGGTTCCTGATGTTGGCTGGTAGAGCTTCCACCTTCGCTCAGGAAAGTTTAAGGTAGGCTATGTAAGATTTGGTTAGGTTACACTTTATTAATATTAATTTTCGAAGATTATGTTAAGTTATATAGGAAATACAAGGTCAGGTTAGATTTGGTTTCACTGTATTAATGTTAAGTAGACTTTAAATGAGGCTTGTTCAAGTAAACAACGTTCCAAAACATCAAAGCAATTAATATGCCTAAATGTAAAACTTAGAGGGCTCCGCCTCCTGTTTGCTTCGCTCACCGACCATAGAGGCAAAGCAAATGCAAACAGATTATTGTAAGATATTTCACGGGAATTCCGATTGATTAGTTCAGAGATTTGTTACTTGATATAGAAGAGAAACAATTTTCAAGTTATAAGCAGAATTTCAAACTGGTCAAATAGGCCTAGTAAAGAATAAAGTTAGCGTAATTTTAATAGCGATAAGTGTTTCAATTATGAAATAGTAAATTGCATTTTTCGTAGTTTGTGTTTGCTATAACGCAACCTAACAAACTATCGTTTATGAAGAATAATTACCTAATTCTAAATTTGAAAATTTGGTTGCTGTGTTAATAAATCTAAAAGCTTTTAAGAAACGTGTGTTGGTTCAGTACAGACCTAACCTAAACTTTTGTTGAGCTTATGATCCAAATCAGCTGTTTTATTTGTAATATATAACAACATGTGTTTTTTTTTCGTTTATTTATTGTTAGTGTTTTTTTTTTTTTAACCTTCTGTAACCTTGGGTGTGAAAATTAATTAACTGATTCTAAATTGCCTATTTTAGTTGCTATGGTAATGAATGTAATTGCATTCAACTGTGTTTGTTCAGTATAGGCCCCACCTTGAATTGTGTTGCTAAGCGTTTCATTCAAATCAGCTGTTTATCTGCTATATGGATGGGAGTGAACTTTTAAATTCAATATTTTGCCAAATCCATTCTTAGTGAGTTATCCTGAAAATTTTACGTTTCTAGCCTTCATAGTTTTATCTGTACGTTCATTTTGAATCAGTCAGTCAGTCATGACTTCTTCTTTTATATATACAGTTTCTAAAAGAAATAATATCCCTCTCTCAATATCGCATCCAGCAAGGACCGCGAAGTAAAGACAAAAGGGGAGAAGCTGCGAGATTGATGTGGAAACGTCAAAGTAAATGTGACGTCGCAACAATCCCAACGTTTCCAAAACACTTTGCGTTTCAAATCTGCGGAACGCGACTCATTTGTTAGCATGTCATCGGGAACGCCGGTTGATTGCATTGTCTTCAAAGGGGTTGACAGCCCTAGGGGTAATTAAACACGGGTTTGAGTTATAGAGGGGGTTGTGAAGGGGTGACTTTACAACAATTAAACACAGGATAAACTGCCCTTAAACAATATTTTCTCATCTGTTTAACATCTTTAAATTATTCGCTTTAGTTCCGTTTTAAAACAATTTTGTTTGCAGTGAATAGTTAACATTGATATACAAAAATACAGATAATAAGCTAAACATGTAACACATTGCCAATATCTTAAGGGTGTGCAATACCACTCAGTGAGCGGAGTAGGCCTAAACCTTGATATGGTTGGCCTATTTATATTGGATTGGTGAGGCGCTCGAACGTGACTAGAATATCGCTTTTTATGCATTTACGTTTGTACTAATGGTGGCCTTATTTTTTATTTCATCCATGTGTGAACGACACTTAAATTTGTAGAAACCTCCGATGTATAAATAGTAGATAACCAACTTTCCGCCGATGTTTTACTGCTTTCACGTGACTAGACAGAATGTGTTTTTGTCTTGTTTATAAGCAAACAGCTTCAATAAAAACGTATAATTTACCATTTTTGTCACCTACGAATTATAATTTAGATTTTCATGAACGATTTCCTGCAAATTACAAAAGATTATCTTCAAAATTTGATGAAAGATAAGTTATATTAAAGAGGACTGTGTGGGGCTGTTTCGTCCTGGAATTGCACACCCTCAACAAAACAAAATTAGGTGCAACTGCTCGTCAACCTTCACTCCTAATAGAATAACACCATAATAGTACAGTCAATGAATGCATTGTAGAGTGCATGGAATATGCGATCATTTTTTACTTCATGAATTTGTTAGGAATAGTTAGGAGGTAAACATACTAAAAGTCCCCGCCCCTAGGAGGTGAGCTAAAGGCGTGAGAGTGGTGGAAAGGTCCAATTTTTTTTATTTTTATTTATATCTCCGAAACGGTGCACCGTAGAAAAAATATTTCAAATAAACTTGAAAGCGAATTAAATGTAATATAAAACTGTTCCTTTACATGTTTGTCGAACTCCTAACGGTTTTCGAGATATAGGTTATTGAAAATCGATAATTTTCGACAAAATAATTTTTTCCTCACTCTTTTTGTCAAACATTTGCTTCTAGTGCCTCCCACGAAAAATGGTCACAAACGAAGTATTAATAGAGTTCTGGTAGTACGTCAATGTTATAAATTACCTTTCATCGAATTTTGAGAAAACAACATTGTAAATTGCAAGCAATCTATCATGAACATCTAAATTATATATCGTAAATGATAAACAAGGAAAATTATCAATTTTTACTTTGTCTCTCCTATACGTAGTATATGGAGAAAGTATTGTTTTCGTTCAAATTTTCGAATTTGAATTTTTAGTGGAATTATCTGTGTTGGTGCTCCCTGAAACCCCAAAAATTGCTTAGTGGAATTATCTGTATTGGTGCTCCCTGAACCCAAAAATATTTTTAGTGTAATTATTTATTTTGATGTTCCCTGAACCCAAAAAAGTGTTTTTTGGTGATGTCTGTCCGTGTGTCTGTGTGTCTGTTAGGATGTGTACAGAGCTGGAGACCAACCAACGGTCCGATTGTGATGCAATTTGGTATGTAGGTGTAGTTCTGGAATATATCCAGGTTTTTTTCGCATTTTTTCAAATTTTATATTTTAAGGGGTTTTACCCCCCCCCCCCCCCCCAATGCCAAAAAACCGAGAAAAATAAAAATTTATCAAAAACGGCTCTAACGATTTTGATAAAATTTGGCTTATTTGTAGCCTTTAATTGTACCCTACCATATGCAAAAAACTGCATCTTTCTAAAAGTTCTCGTTTAGGTAATAGTAATAATAATAATAACTGATTTTTGGGGTTTTTGGCCAAAAAGGGGGTTGTTTTTCAAAACATTTTCAAAACATTTTTTCGTGCATCCACACAGGATTAATTGACATGTTTGGTGCAAATTTGATCGAAATCGATCGAATAGTTTTAATCTACTTTTGCAATTCTAAATAAACACCTCTTATGCTACTCTTGGGAAGGTATAAAGTTTCAACTGGGAGAAAGTATGTGACAGATATCTGGTACCGTTTATTAGTATAGATGTTTGCTTATAAACAAGGCGAAATACATGAAATCCGTCAAACATTGGAGCGAATTTTGTTATCTACTAATTATTCACTGAAGCTTCCTGCAAATTTAAATGTCGAGTCCACATAAATGAAATAAAAACTAACACCGCCATTAGTAAACACGTAAGTGTATACAAGCGATATTCTAGTCACGCTCGAGCGCCTTACCAATGCAATACATAGGCCTGCCTTATCAAGGCTGACTCCACTCATTGAATTCCATGCATTTACTCGAATGGTATTGCACACCCTAAGTCATTAAACCCTTTAAACTTATGCTTTCTTGGAATAAAAAACAGATACAAAGTTTAGTTTGTGAGTAAATAAACAGATTTAATAATCTGTTTAGTAAACAAAATCTTCAAACTAGGTTTATTTAAACATTTCTACACACACAAACTAGATGAACCCAAAATTGGCGTAATAGAGAGAGAGAGAGAGGTATCAGGAATGCAGCTCGTAAAATCCAAAAAACAAACTCCGGTCTACTTAATTCCAAGGTGTATTTCTTCAACACGAAAGAGAACAAAGGGTGTCTGGGTGCGGGGTTGGGGGGGTTAAACAATTACAACATTTAATTAAAAATGGCCGTCACTCTCTCGAGAGTCATTCATCACGGCTTTTAGTCGACTCTTTAGTTTGGGTTTAGAGGCACAAGTATTGACATTTGTAAAAACAATACACCAGACAACAAATAATGGTGTAAGCACTGTCTTTCCGTTTGTACCGTAAATAACTCGCTGATAAACTTAAAATAACTTACTGGTCTAAGTCGTAAACATTAAAGGACTGGAGTAGAACCGTTTTGTTTTCTATTAAAACACATATATTCACTAAAAGACAATTTCCATTTTATAACAACAAGGAAAGAAAAGATACATCGTATGCTGCAAAAAGACATGCAATTTGCAGATGAAGAAAAACAGAAAAATCAACTCCTATAAAAGCGAGTTTAGGTCCGTACGTGAGTAACTACATAATATAACAGCTGATTTCACGCATCATCTGTAATACAAGCGTAGATTTCTTTGAGGTTATGTTTACAACTTCGATCATCATTCAGTAATATAATGTTTTGTGAAATTGGACTTTTTTAAATAAAAGTTATTTAACTAGTACGTTATAAGATTTGCTTTGAGGTTATAAAATGAATGTTATAAATACAACCATTTAAAGAAGAGATACATTCGTTTAACTTCGGAAACATTCGTACATCTTGAATAACATATAAACATATTCTATTATTAATTTCTTCATTATAATATTTTAACTTCTAAATCATTTGATCTATCAATATGAAATAAGAACCATTTAAAAGACAATATTTGTATCTTTATTTTGGTATATAATAATGTATATAATTACAAAATTTAAACGAATAGGAATACAGATTTGTAATCCTTATTATTGTACACATTTACCGAGTTGAAAATCACCCTCAGCATAGTCAGGTAGGCCTAGATAAATTTTTAAAATAGTCTTTTTTTATAAATGATTATTTCTGATTTGTATCTAATTAATTTTTCCGTGATTTTTCTTAAGGACTTACTAGTAAACACATGTATTCAACAGGAGATGATGGCAATAACGTATTTTATCTACAAATAAAATATTCAAATTAAATTTCTAGCAAAACAGAAAAGGAAGTGACAAAATATACAAGAATTATAAAAAATAGAGAAGATTGAAAAAATCTAAACGTTTGTGAAACTCCTAAATCAAGCAAAAATAAAAGTTAAAACTCTAAACAAAGTTAGTGTTTCCATGAAAAATTTAAAGAAACTTCTCTTAAGATGGATATTGAAACTGTCTAAAAATTGCTACTCTTTAGCACTGTTTATTCAATTAAAATTTCTTCATTTGAGATTTCCATATATTTTATAACCAAATAAATTACAATACATTTGGTTCAATATTTTTAGTAGCCTATAACAAACTTGCCATCGTCAGTAGACCAATACTTGTAAATTAACGGAAGCTTTTGATGATTCTATTAAAACAGCAATAATTTAGACCAACAGCCTAAGACATAACATGGGCATGCGCTGTCCGTACATGTCAGGAAGCAGAGATAGCAGAACGAATCAGATGTATCGATGTACATTATTACTCCTACAATATCAACACAAAACTGAATCTAAAAGTTATAAACATAACCTTAAATGGTTCTCATAGTTGTTGAACTATTACAGCTGATGGACGAAATCAGCTGTTTATGTTAACGAATAAATAAAACAATACAACCTAGCGCATGCGCTATACTATTTCATTATTTAGACGTAAGTATGTCGTACACTCGTTTTATAGGAATTGATACCTTATTAAGTATCACTCCAATTTTCTTTTAATTCGTTGAAGATATAATAAATTATTTTGAAAGAAAAACAAAATTCGAATATCTGGAAATCTCAGCGTTTACGGAAAATATTCTGAGTCTGTTCTTTATCTTGGCATACGAAATCATCTCAAGAAGCTGGT
Organism: Philaenus spumarius; assembly: GCA_018207615.1. Classification (NCBI taxonomy): domain Eukaryota; kingdom Metazoa; phylum Arthropoda; class Insecta; order Hemiptera; family Aphrophoridae; genus Philaenus; species Philaenus spumarius. The sequence goes on from JAGFPH010000009.1 coordinate 781,150, forward strand.
TCTGATACGCTACGTTTTAGGTTCCTAACACATGATATCCTACTCAACAATTAAACCCCGGTGATGAATAGCCTGTACAGGACAGAACAGTACTATAGGCGATTCGGTTGCCCAAGACAAGAGATATTGACGCTCGGAAGAGTGATTAAGTTGCACGGAAAGGGTAAAGTCCAAATTACTCCGCTGCGGTGGTATTGACCACTCATTCATTCTCTTGTTGTGGTATTGCCCAACTATGTCCGTCTCTGTCACCACAGACATCGGGGTATTCGTTGCCTCTGCGAGGAATGCAAGCCACCGCTTAACCGATTATTTGTTTCAAAGCGTTCGTAAACAATTCCACCTGCCAGTGGACGCTATTCTTCTTGGTTCGGGTTGGGGGAGTATTGAGTGAATATTTTACTACCTTTTACTTTGTCACGTACCTACTATTCAGAGAGATTTATTTGGAATTATGGTACTGTACTATTAGCCTAGTAAAACGGTAGCGAAAAATACCCTCTCGCGGACAAAATTCAAGTACAGTTGTCGGTTTCTCAGCGGTTCTATGTGTGTTTAGGAATGCTGAATCCGAATTTGAAGTTTGCGACCAAAATTTCCTTGAACGTTCCGATATATTCGCAACAACAGCGAAATGTTCGCACTTTTTGCCAGTAACATCAACACTATGCATTTTATAAAAAAAGAATACCCTACAAAATTACAGTTTTTTGTTCCTCATTCCTTATCTTCAATTCTTTTACGAACCTTAATGGCAACATACACACATAATTTTAATCTTTCAATTGCCGTTTATTATTAGTTTGTTTTTTATACAAATATTTACTGTTTAAATACGTTTGATGTCATTATAATAAAGGTGTAGAATTAATTATAACATCAAAGCTAAGATGGTAAACACAGTTAAATGTACATTAATTGTAAATACATTCTAAAATCTTTATATATAAAAGCCAAATCCACTGACTCACAGATCACGATTTCTCAAAAACTACAGAACGGATTGGAACGAAATTTGCTATGTAGCTTCCTCTAGGGCCATAGGTGCTCACTAAGAAAGTTTTTCAAAAAATTCTAAATTTTAGGTTGGGTTTGGGGGGTTCAAAGTTTATAAATCACGATTTCTCCAAAACCATTGAACGGATTGGAATGAAATATGGTAGCCTACGTAGCTTCCCCTAGGGCCATAGGTGCTCGCTAAGAAAGGTAATCAAAAATTTGAAATTTTAGGGAAGGTTTGGGGGGTGAAACTTACTAAATCACGATTCCTCTAAAACTACTGAACGGATTGGAATGAAATTTGTTATGTAGGTTCATTTAGGGCCGTAGGTGCTGATAAGAAAGTGTTTAGACAAAATTGAAATCTTAGAGGGGTTTGGGGGGGGGGGGTCAAAGTTACTAAATCATGATTTCTCCAAAACCACAGAACGGAAAGAAAGAAATTTGGTATGTAGCTTCCTCTAGGGCCGTAAGTGCTGCTAAGAAAGGGTTTCAACAAATTGTAAATCTTAATGGGTTTTGAGAAGTCAAAGATACTAAATCACTATTTCTCCAAAACCATTGAACGGATTGGAATGATATCTGGTATGTAGCTTCCCCTAGGCCCATAAGTGGTCGCTAAGAAAGTTTTTCAAAAAATTCGAAATTTTAGGGGAGGTTTTTATGGGTAAAAGTTACTAAAAAAAACACCGAACGGATTGGAATGAAATTTGGTATTTAGCTTCCTCTAGGGTCCTAGATGCTCGCTAAGAAAAGATTTTTAAAAAATTCAAAATTTTAGAGGGTTTGGGGGTCACAGTTACTAAAAAAAAACACCGAACGGATTGGAAATAAATTGTATGTAGCTTCCTCTAGGGCCCTAGGTGCTTGCTAAGAAATGGTTTTAAAAAATTTAAAATTTTAGGAGAGGTTTGGGGGGGTCAAAGTTACTAAAAATCCCCATAAGAAATATTTTTTGTTAATATACATTTAAATTTGATTTGTCTATCCGTGCAAAGCCGGATCGTTCCAGCTAGTTGTATAAAACACAAAACAATAATAAAAGGCAATTGAAAGATTAAAATTGTGTGTGTGTGTTGCCGTTTTAAGGCTGGTAAAAGAATTGAAGGAAGGCGTGATGAACTTTGTTCCTGACAGGGGTCCCATGTCCGCACACATTTACTTTTTACCTCGGCCTTGCGCTCTCGAATTATCGACTGCGCTTTGCGAGTTTGCCCATTGACCTTGCACCCTCGGATTATGGACTGCTTTGCTTCGCTCGCAGAGGACCAACTAACTTGTATTGATAGTACTTTTAGGGAACTTTTATGGTATTTTACGTTTTGATCGATTTTGGGAGAACCAGACATGCAATGGTCGTGTAAAAAAGAAAGTGTGCATAATAGTCTCCTATATTAATTTGTTTAGATACAACCATAAAAGGTTTTATTCTAGTACACACAATCTCAAAAAATAGTTACTTCCAGTCAAATACGTGCTTCCGTTTGTTGGATTTTACTAGGTGACTTACACAATGCGGCCGTTAAGTGCGAACACATATATATAAATTTTAATAATATCCCGAAATGTGTTCTGGGGACCATGATCGGTGCTCATTTACTACTCCCGACCTTAGGTCACACAATAAGGGTCACTACAGTCCCTCACATTTCCTATGGAAATTCGCTAATAATAACTGGATTTCAAATTCATAGCTGGTACGAATGGTTGGATTTTACCTTCAAGTTATACAATCCAAGCTGTTTATATAAAGAAACAAAACAAATGCTACCAACATTTCATAACTAGAAACACAAAATTTCCCTCGAGTTTCGACGAAGAATGTGTTGTCGTATAACCGGGGTATAATTAGGTTTATTATAAATTGGAAAAGTTAAACTCTAACAGTCTAACAGTAGTTTGCCCTCTTTGTCTTACACACAATGTATGGGGGAGTGTAAATTGGAATGCCCCTTCTCTCTCCGACACCCTATCCATCTATTCCCCCGTGCAATTAATCCATTGTCCTTTTAAGCCTTAAGACGTATGTCCGTCTGTTGGTTTAATGTACTCTACTTCGCAGGTACAGTTTCTGGAACAATTATTTAACCGGGTACGTTTTACGACGGACCGTTGGAAAGTTCTTTTTATTTAGGTTAGTTAGGTACGTGGGTTTTAATGTATTCCGTTCTGGACCTCCACGTATATTGGAGGTTTATTTTAATGGTCTTGATCGGCTTTATAGACTTTCTGTTGTTCCAGACTTCTCAATAGTTAAAAATAAGGTAAACTGTCAAGCTTTTTGGAGAATTAAATTTCTATCAAACTAAATAAATTCGATGACGCAGAACCGCCGACGTGAGTGAGCGTTTATCCGAAATTAAATTTATACGTTTTAGAGTTTCAACCAATTGTGTCTATTCACGAAGGCGCTGAATAGCTGCCCACGTGTGAGAAATATATTAGTAGAATTGTTTGTAACTCAGCTTCTAACACCGGCTCAAGCACTTCTTCGTTCCGCTCGTAGCCGAAAACTCGTCTTGAGAGTCTACGCCTCGACCTTGTGGTGGCCCCGGACTTTTTACCGCTTTTCTTCGCTCGCAGTGGTTTACATCTCGGCCGTTGGCCTTGTAACAGAAGCTGCAGTGGCGTAAATAAGGGGGGGGGGGGTGAGGAAACCTTCTATTCACTAACTTTGCTCAGCGTTGACCGAGCGTGGCGACTCGAAACTCACGCGTCTTAAAACTCATGGGTAACAAAATTCACGAATTCCGAAAAGAGGATTACTACGGGTAGGTATGATTACCCGCTATAGTTTTCATCTCATGAGACCTGAGGTTACTTGCCCACCTTATCCACATATAATAAGATAAGATTTGTTCAATGAACGGCCTGTTTATAACGTTCCACTGTGCCAATTTTACTAATTTTGACGTCATAATAAAGCCCTTCTTGTTTGTATTCCAACATAATTCCCAATGATCCTCTTTTCTAACTAAAACTCCTAAAAGCTACACACTTTCCTCAAAATATTAATAATTTTGTCATTGGATTCTCTGCCTGAATTTCCTAAAAGTCGGCTTTACAACAGTTGTTTTTTTTTAATTGTTTGTCTGCGAGTGCCGCTAAAACTGCGCAACCTACCCACAATCCCATGTGGGATAGCGTATGGCCTTCACTATCCATAAGGTTTCGGTTTGGAATTGCATTTGTCGGGTGTCGATGGAGGAATCGCATCAATGGAATATGAGGATGTCGGTGAAACAACTGGAAATCGAGTGCCGAAGTAGCCGAGACTGGCGAGTATGGACCTGACTGTCCAAGAAGCTTCCAGAATATTCCTAAACTGTTATAGAGTGTTCTTGAATGTTCAAGAATGTTATAAAATCTTCCAGAAAGTGCAAGAATGTTCCAGACGGTTCTGGACCATTAAAACGACTTCCTGTTCCACAACGTTCAAGAACGTCCTTAAATGTTATTGTTTTAGGCTATGAAGCAAGATACCTAAAACTTGACACAGATTACTCTTAAGTTATATACAAGAGAAAAAAAACATTTGTATTTGAAATATTTACGTCTAAGGTGTAAAATAGTATTCATAAAAAATATTTGAGGTAAAATGTACTCATGGACGTGAAATGCACTTCAAACTGGCGGACATCAAGGGTTTTCTGCTTACTGGCGCACAGCTGATCATGAATGTCAGCCTAAAGGTGAAACATAGATTGATTTGGACAAAACTCACTATACGTTTGTGGGCCAGTTAACTCTCAATATTTACCGCAAATTTCTTTATATTCATGTCTGCGAGCGAAGCAATGGATTTCCCTGTTAGTTTATTAAAAATTGACAATTATATTACTTTAGAAATATCCGTTCCACAACCATTTCTTTCTATAAAAAAGACATACAGTTCTATAATGTAAAATACCGTTTCAACTACCTGGAAGCAATAAAATAGCCAATAATATTATGTTAATAGCTTTTAACAACTGATTTCATTTATTTTGTCGGAATAAAAGGCTAACATATTTTAAAGTTGGGAATGACCAAAGTGAAACTAGATTGTAAGGGCGGATCCTTTACATCTAAAATAGCATGGAGGTTGGCGTGCGAAGCACGCAAGGTTTGTGATAAAAAGAGATTTACAGAGAAAATTAGTACGTTTATCAATCCCCCCCCCCCCCCCCCCCCCCCCCCCCCCCAATCAAGTTTTAACATTCGTGAAGCCGTCAAAGTCAGCGTTTAAGCGACGCGAATACAGAGATACAGCATCCAAATTGCTCTCATAAAATGCCCCTTGAGCGTAATAATTTCACGCGTTTCGAAGGGAACTGAAAAAAGTCGTAAATAACCGAGTTGTACGTCCTCAATCAACCCTAAAAAATGGGGGAGGCGGTTGTGTCGGGACCGATTAGGGGATGCTGTAAATCTTTTTAGTTGCAACTTTTTTGTAGACAATTCGGGATAAAAGTAAGTTTGTTCTAAAGGTGCAGTAAAACTAAGTAGTGGTCAATATTCTGTTTCATAGTAAAAAATCCAAGAATGTATGAAATCTTAGTTTACAGGGTTATGAAAAAAAATGTTAAATCTTTTTCTTTTTTTATTAAACATAAAGAGGATGTAGTGACATTCTAAAGATTATTATGTAAAAGTAGAGGGCTTTGCACCTGATTGCTTCACTCACCAACCCCCACTGCAAAGCAAATTCAAACAGATCATTGTATAACATGATTTCGTTTCATGAGAATTACGATCGATTAGGACAGAGATTTTTTTATTTTCATAAAGAAGAGAAACAATTTTCAAGTTATAAAATAATAAACGACCAACATGTGATACGGTAAAGAGTATTTCAAACTAGTCAGATAGGGCTAGTAAAGAATAAAGTTGGCATAATATTAATAGTGATTGTATTATGTTTAGAATTGTGTTGCTAAGCTTTTGATTCAAATCAGATGTTTTATCAGTTATAGGGTAATAGGCTGGGAGTAAACCTCCGTATTTTGACCATTTTCAACCCTTCTAATTAATAACATCAATATTTTGAAAAATCTTTCTACATGTACTCTTTATTGGTGCACTTCTACACCAATAATCACGTACGTTTTGACTGTACGTTGATTATGAATCAGTACAGATCTTCTTTTATACGTACAGATGTAAGATTAAAAATCATACACTTTGTTACTTCAAAGGTTTAAAACTGTAACTTATTTATAAATTTGTTTTCTCTGTAATTATGTCGTCGGACATTGTTCTTATTTAATCATATTTCGAAGAAAGTACTTATTGCAATCATTACCTTGAAGCGATATCAGGAAAATGTCTACCTAATTTATCGTTTCATAGACCCCTAAAAATCAAAACCACATCAATTCAAAAATTTTCATACAGGGTGCCTGATGATAAATCTTAAACCATTTTTGTTGATAAAACTTCTCTGTACTAATGACAACATTGTAAATATTTTTTTTTACTATCATTTTCTTAAATTAATAAATATTTTAAGATTTTTTTTAAATCGGCACTTGTACAAATAAAACTGAAATTTCTTGACATTCAAGTATGTTTTGATAAATTTAAAAAAATGTAAATATTAAAAGTTATCCATGAAAGTTAAAATGTGCAGTCATTAAACAAATATTAAGAGGATAAAAACGTTCAAATCTCTCTTATGGTATATTTTAGAAGATGTCAAAATTCATTAAATACTTCCCTGGTAAATAAGATTTCAAAGCTCTAAAATTGCACAATTGCTGAAATTGAATTCTGTGTTTCAAAAATGTATACAAATCAAAACTAAAACAAAACATAAATATTAATAAACACATAAGTTTTATTTCTAAGTTAACACTTAAATTGAGTTAATTATATTGGTTTCTGACAAATTAAATTGGATAACTTTACAATTGTATAGGTGATACCTACATTTTGATTCGAGTCAACGAAGTACTCGTATTTGTTGAAACGACTCACCTCGCTACTTAAAGGAAAGAATAATTTTTTTTATTTGAGTGAAAATTCGCTTTTTATTTGAAAAACGGCATATAACTCAATGTAGGCAAAACCTTCCTTTTTGTCGTAATTATTCATGTTAAGAAGTACTAGGGCCTCTGCCCCTAGACGCTTCGCGGACCAACCCCGCCTCGGCCTTCGGCCTCAGGTGGCTGCTTCGCTTCGCTCGCAGTTGGAAAATTCGCTAAAGAATCTCGTTAATCTTTGGCTCGTTTGTTAAAAGGTTTGTAAAAAATTATGAAACCAGGCTTAAATATATTAACAGTAATTACAAGATTAATTATAATCTCAAATACATGCTTTAGAAACGTGAGAGGCTTTCATTACGATTTTAGTCCTAGTTCTACTATCTTCTGTCAACTAAAGTTTTGAAACCAGGTCTAAATATAGTAAAAATTATTGTAGGATTAACTTAACCTCAATAAATACTATGTTTCATAAATGAGCCAGGCCTACATTACAAAATTGACTATTAGAATTTATCCATCATTGCCAAGTTTACCTTTTTTTGACAAAATAAATTGTTAAATCATCCCAATTTATTCTAATTCCAACGTGCTAAAACAGTATAAATTAGCTTGTTTTTTAACAGCAATTAAAAACTGTTAAAACAATGAACAGCTGATTTTGGATAATACTCAATCTCAGTTCTATTCCATTCTATTTCCAACGTGCTAAAACAGCATAAATTGGCTTGTTTATAAACAGCTTTTTCGGTCGTTTTGTTTACTATTTCGTTGTTATTTTGTAACCAACATGGCAACTCATAAGACCCTATGTTAAAATTTTTCAACTTTTAAATTAGATTTTCTCAAATAATTACGTTTTTACACGAAATACAACTATATGGGTGTACTTAAAAATCAAAACTACACCTAAATACAAAATGTATTTGAATTCGTTAGAGCCGTTTTCGAGATCCGCGACAGATACAAAGATAGATACAAGAATTGCTCATTTAAAGTAATAGGATGTGTACCTCATTGACGAGCAACAAGCCGACGAAATCATACGATATATGATGTTTGAATTATAGTAAATAGTCTTAGTTTAAATCATAGATAAACTAATAACTTATTAAACTTTGTATACAAAGTTCCTTGCCAAATGAAGTAGGCCTACTATTGGCTATAGAACCTGTATTCAGAGACCTGACCCAAGACGACCTGTTAGCTAAATACTTGCACGATAGTTTGAATCATGTTATATGGTCTCGAATACCTAAAACTGTATTTCTTGGTTACAAAACGTTGACGTTTGGTGCATTAGATGGAGCTAGAGTATGGGAAAAATAACATTGATCTATTTGCGAAAGTTGAAGAAGCTGCAAATGAGATGACTAAGGAGGCCAGAGTAAAGAGGAGATGACTAAAAAGAAAAAAAAAGAAGATGAGCAGGAAAGGGAGTGTCATCAGTATGGTGCTGGCAAATTTTAAAGTAGGATTTTAATTATTTTACTTTAAATACGATTTTCCGAAAACGATTTTTTGTTAATACATGCACCTATATCTCGGTTTGGGGTTGTTTTAAGAAGCTGACATTTGTATGAAGTTTGCAGTACACTATTATCAAGAGTTGGCAGCAGAATCAAGAATATATCTTGTGTGTTTTCTGTTACATTTTCTATTCATACTTTAATTTTCAATAAAAGATTTAATTTATTTGAATGCAAACGCTATAGGACCTTCTTATGTCTATAATTCAGTGTAGCAATTAGAAAATAATATGTTAGATAGATTTTATCAGTAGGCTACATTAAATATTCAATGTCTACCATTTGAAATTGAATTGGTTTTGTGAGGAGGCACTCTTTCCTTAAAAAAGACTTCGAATTTTGAATATACAGGGATACATACAGGGCTGTTACAGTACCGACATGAAAGCACGTACATAACAGAGTGGTCACGTAGTTAGGTTAACTAAATAGAAATGTCATCAAAGCGAGAACAGAAAGAGGCAAAGAGCCCAAGTTTTCCCCTTAACTCGCGTTAATTGACTATTGATCCGGTTCCATCGATAAGGATCTGTGCACACTTTACGACTGTGTGGTCATTTCGTGGCTACTCCCAGATGTACTTTACCCACGCCACCCACAACCTCTCCTCACCGGGGTTTATCTACCTACATTTTTAAATCAGTCAAACTATCTGATACTGCTTCCAGTATTAATTACGTTTACAAATAATAAAAATAATAAATTTATCAAACTATATTCTTAAAAACTATTTTACACTTATGTATACAAAATACACAAAAATAAGTAAATATATATTTATTAAAACTATATGAGACAATACCCTAATTTTAAAATCTTATAAATTAATTCCCTAAGGAATTTCTTTATCGGTCCCATTTCGTAATAAGCGAATAATTATTAGAGAAATTAAGTAGGATAGATGAGATATTGCAATGACTCTTACCGGTAGATCTAAGGTCAAGAGAGGTCTAAGAGTCAATGAGCACCGATAATAGTCCCTCGAACACGTCTCGGGGTGGCATTATAAACTTTACATATATATATGAATGTATGTGTTCGCACTCATTCGGACTGCAGTTTTATGTACGATTTGGTTCAAATTTGGTAGAAAAAAATTCTAACCAGAAGCACGTTTTTAAGAGGAAGTAATGATTTTTTTAGATTTTTCGTACTAGACTGTATTTTTTTTAATATATATGAGATTATTCTGCACATTTCGTTTTTTTACACCATCTTAAAGCCCGTCTTTTTACCCCAAATCGATCAGAACGTAAAATACCATAAAAGCATCCGGTTCAAATCCACGTGGGGGCAGCATCTAATCCTGAGACGCAAGCCGAGGTGCCCACTAGCAAAGCGAATAAATTCGCTGCGAGCGGAACGAAGCAACGCGTGAGTTGGGCTACAGATTCCGCCAATATATTTCGTACACTTAGGCAGCTATTCAGCGCACTTCCCAAACTGTTGATTGAAACCCTAAATATATTAATTTTGGAAATTCGCTTAAATAATTTTAGCGGTTAACCTGCGTGATCGAATTATTTTTTGTTCGATTTGTACAAATAAAGTATCGTTTTAAACGTTGTACACTAAAAATTCACAGAAAAATATGAAAATCAAAAATATCACTGTAAAAAAAAACGTGAAAATACGAAATAGTATTTAAATGGGACTACTATTTTGTAGGAAACATCCCTTAGTTTGAAAGAACCAGTTATCGAGGACTCACGACAAAATGTACCAATTTTTGATAGGAGAGAAGAATAAACATAATATGCCTCTTGAGGTGTTTGATAAAAAGGAAAATTGCCTAATAAGAGAACCTGAATCAGTTGCTGGTTCATTTAATGATTACTTTCTTGAAGTAGCTTTTAATTTGAGGCAATCTATTGGTACTTCCAATCTAAATGTTGATCCTGCTTTCTTCTCGGGTAAGGTGGAGGAGCGTTCTATATTTTTGTATGCTACATCAGTAGAAGAAGTTAAATCTATAATAAATCATTTGCAAATAAAAAAATCCCCAGGACTAGATGGTATTAACTCATACATGGTTAAACAAATTTCACAAAATATTATACATGTTTTAACTTATCTTTTTAATATGAGCTTAGAGCAAGGCGATTTTCCTACTTGTCTTAAGAATTCAGTAGTCGTTCCAATTTATAAAAATGGTGATAAGCATGCTCTAGAAAATTATAGACCCATATCTCTACTATCTGTATTCTCTAAAATATTAAAGGTAATAGTTAAAAAAAGAGTCTTACATTTTTTTAAAATTACTGGATTTTTTGCTGAAACTCAATTTGGTTTTAGGGAGAGGCTTAGTACTGAAGATGCCTTGAATGCCTTTTTGACAAATATCTATAATTCTGTGAATGAGGGTTTAAAATCTTCAGCACTCTTTATAGATATAAAAAAGGCATTTGATACAGTTGATCATACAATAGTCCTGAATAAGTTGTGGGATGCAGGAGTAAGAGGGCTACCACACAAATGGTTCACAAGCTACCTAACAAATAGGAAACAGTGTGTGAAGATTCCGGGCTGTCTTAGCCAGCAGGGGGTTCTAAAGTATGGTGTCCCTCAGGGCTCGGTCCTTGGCCCACTTCTTTTTTTAGTATATGTAAATGATTTATGTTCTGCCAAATTTAATGGGGTTTTGACCGCTTTTGCAGATGATACTGCGTTTTCTTATAAGAGCTCTAACTTACAGTTATTAAAATCTTTAATGCAGGAGGACTTAGTCAAATTGACGTTTTGGTTTAATGCTCACTATATGGTACTCAGCGAAAAGACTAAATATATTATTTTTAATCTTAGAAAAGAAAAGAAATTTGACGAAGATTTAGTTTACCACTCCCCTTTGTGCAAACAAGGTGTGGGGTTCTGTAACTGTATTATTATTCAACAAATTAAAGAAATTAAATACTTAGGAATTACAATAGATTCTGGGTTGAATTGGAGAGGGCACATATCGGTTCTAAAAAAAAACATTCCTTAACGTCCTTAGAAAATTCTATATCTTAAAAGATCTTTGCCCATACCAAACCCTTCTTATGATTTACCACTCTCTGGTAGGTTCCCGTCTGGGATATGGGTTGGTTTGCTGGGGGGGTGCAACAAATACAACATTACAACCAATACTGGTCCTGCAGAAGCATTTTGTCAGATTAATCTCAAAAAAATCTAAGATGGAATCATCCTTTCCGCTTTTTAAAAAACTAAATATTTTGCCACTCAAATACTTGTATGTGTTTAAAGTTTTAAAAATGTTTTATATCAGAAGTACTAACAATGCGATTTTTCCCAAATTACTTCCATATGAATTTAGACATAATTCCACGGTATATGTTCCTAGACCAAGGTTAACCATTTTTAAAAACTGTTTTATTTATAACGCACCTAAATATTACGATGCTCTTCCGGCTGATGTGAGGGAAGCGGGGTCCATGTCAAGATTTCTCAAATTAGTTAGGACTTGGCTCTTATCAACTGATGAATTGTTTGATAAATTTAAAACTATTTCTTAAGTGTGCTATGTAAATAATATATAAACTTGTAATTGTATTTAAATTCCAACTTTTGTTATAATTAAGTATATTTTTTCTTTGTGCAGCTGCCTTTAATTCCTCTTTTTTTTGTCAGATTGTAAATCTTTTATTGATGGTCCCCCACAACAGGATTTTCCTTTGGGGGTTCCTAATTTTGTTTTTATTTCAGACTACTATTTGTATATGTGTATTATTATGATTTTTTTGTAAATTGAAATCTAATTGTATGAATTATTGTAGTTTTGAAGTAGAACAAAATAAATTAAAAAAAAAAAAAAAAAAAATTCCGGGTCTTCTATACCTTGCGTAAAACAGCAAAAATATGCACTTCGTACTATCGTGTTTCGGACGCCGCGCCGTTTTTCAACCTAAAAAGTTGTGAAACATCTTAAATTGTTCTTAAAGGCTTTGTGCTTTTGTCTTATATCTCATAATTGAAAGAAATCGACGGCAACTCCTTTTAATCAACGATTATTTTTAACGCATTTTTTGGGAGTTTTAAGCAATAATTTCCATATTTTAAGCTAACACGTAAAAAATATAAAGCCTTCTTTATAACTTAAAGTAGTTTCCCAGATTATTAATTTATAAATAGAATCCGAAACACGTTATTACAAATGCACGTTTCAACGATTTTGCGGCTTCGGTCAGACCTTTTGTATTGAAATCATACTGTACACTCGGGAGTTTTCTTCAAGGTAAAGAAAAGCCTTATATCAGTTTGACGACTAAACCCTCTTATACTCCGCAAAAATGAAAAAATGTGTCATTGTATCAGGCAAACTTAAAATGCTTTAAATAATACAAAACGTAAATGTCTACAAACCGTTGTGGTGAGTTTTAAAGTAATTTTGTATTTACAGCAGCAGATTTATTATTAGTGAAATCTCACTAAGTGCTTTTAATAATTTGACAGCTGATCAAGGTTTTGGCTTTTTTTCCTGTACAGTAAACTACACAATATGCAACCTTCATGAAATAATTATTAAACCTGTATAAGTGCGTTCGTCTTTAAACTTTGCAACATTTCATGATTTTTTATAAACTTAAATTAACTTCTTTAAAACATTAGTTTGATTGTTTAAAAAAACTTCTAAACAATATCCCAAACAACATGATCGTATTTATTTATTTTGGTACTAAATTTTGGCCACAAAAGTTTTTAGAATTCTCATTATTGAAATTTATGACGGTTAGCAAGCTTTAAAACTATTTTACATTGATAATATTATCCTTTCCTGGTGACTGAATCTACAAACTAAGAAATTCAAAACCAAACCTCCACATCACTCGTAATGTTTATCTGCGACTGGCATTGAGTGACTCCGGACCTCTAGTGGGTCTCTCAGGGACGATCATAGAGTGGAGGGAGTAAATCTTTAACCGAACCTTCGAACCTAATGCTACCGTCGGGACGCTTCAAAATAGCGACGCTCTTGATTTAAGCTTTAACCGGAATTTGGGGGTTGGGGTTAGTAAACGTGTTTCTACAGTATAGCCTGTCATATAGAGGTTCACGACCGAGACGTGCATGTCGCTAAGGAGGTCGGTGTGGTACATAAGTTATGACATCTTCCAGAAACACTAAGAGTAAACGATTCTGACCACGTCTTAACCTTTTGAGAACCTAACTGAACTCTATAATTAATTATATTAATAGTTTCTATTGAAATGTACATATTCAATTTTTAGTGCTTCCCCTCTCCAATATCGGTGCACACAAATGTTTAATAAGTGTAACTTGTTTTAACTGAACGGTTGAACGGTACGTAAATGTACAAAATATTATGAGCTATATATTTTAGCATTTATGTACTTGTAGCCTACAGGTTTGTACAGTAATTTAAAAGTTTATTACCTTGATGCCTGAGTCCTAAAGTAGCGAAGCCACATAGACTTGAACTCAAATGTTTCAATAGAATTAAAATTTTTTAAATATAATTTTTATTTTTTTGTATTCTATAGGCCTACTATTATTATAAAAAGGTAAAAATGTTTTGTTTTTATGTAGGGGGGTAATCTCTGGAACTACTGAACCGATTGAAAAAATAGTTTTACTAATAAAAAGCTACACTATCCCTGAGTAACATAGGCTGTAATTCATTTTGATAAAAACAATTTTTTATTTCAATATTTGTAAATTTAGTCGGAAAAAATTCTTAGGTTAGGCCTAGACTCATGAACTGACACATATTTCTTGAACGTATTTACATTTATTACCATAGCAACCAATTGAATAAAATAACAGATAAAACAGCCGTTTTCTCTAATATTTCCATTAACAGCCGATTTCAAACTGTGAAACAATTATTTGTATTTCTAACTTTTAGGTTGGGTTTTTATTAAAGTTTAGGCTGAGCCTTGCTAGTTCTTTTAACCTTTATTATAACTGCAATTATAAAATGTACAAAATAATTTGATTTGAACATTTAACATTATTTACCATCTTAGCTTTGGGGTTATTATTAATCCTTCACATATATTATAAACAACACATAACATGATTATGTGTATAGAAGGTTCCAACGGGGTTGGCGTGCGGAGTACGCAGGGGTTTCCCCTAATTAACAATAAAGAAACAAATATTTAGAATAGAATTATCTTTTAACATTATCCAGAGCTATTGAAGTATTCGTAGAGAGAATATTTAGTTTTTTTATTTTGAAATGTTTTTATTATTTAAGGTTTTTTTAGTTAAACTATTTTTCTTTGAAACTCACTTGCAATTTGTTCTAAAAATAAAAACACAGATCACAATTCTCACAAAAATAAGATTGATGGTCAAACGTGTTTCAACGCGCAAAGACGTCATCTTCAGCAGCATTTGAGCTACAACTAAATTATAACATTTGTAATACTTAAAAGTCTTTGTAATTCATTACATCTGACGACTAACAGCTGATCTTATTTTTCGAGGCATTTGAAATTATATATTTCATTAAAATATAAAAAGTTCGACAATTGTTCATTACTATGTTTTTTTCTATAGAGACTGTGAAACCTTGCGAAAAACTGACACCTACCTGCAGCAGACGTCCGCCTTACATATAAGAAACTACTAATAAATACTCGCATACAACGTCGACTTTCAGCCACCTAGCGGTCGATAGCAATCGTTTTCGTGTAGGCTTAACAGCACGAATAGTTTTTTGCGATTTTTAAGATTAAGATTATTATGAATGGCCAAATGTTGTACTCGAAGTGGGAGAATCACCGGAGGCGAGCTGGGTGATCAGATAAGAGGGCTGCAAGCTGCATCGCATACAGAGCATGGGCACTTGCAGATTTTTTTAAAGAATTTTTTTAGGAAAAGAGATATAAATTTGAAATTAAAGGTTGCACTTTTCAAACCATGTGGGTTGCGCCTGCAAAGTTTTATCCAAATCGGTCGAGTAGTTTCATAGACGAGAAATTTACAAAATTTGCACGAAAGCATGAAAAATAATCCGTTTCGACAACTATATTGTCATCGTCAGGTAATTTAAAACACAGTTACAATAATAAATATATGCAACACAAAGTAAAACACATAAACAAAACACTTAAACAACATTTTATGTAATAGCCAATCGAAAGACTATATTGCATCTGCATCCAAAACTTAAAACTTCGAACAACAAAAATAAAATATGTTCACATCGAGTACGGTAATAAACTTGAACATGGTTTGAAAAAAAGAATTTTTAAAATTCAACATTGTGCCAACTTACAGAATTTCAAGTAGGCCTAACCTAAGAAAACCACTGGAGGGTAGAAAAAAGTTGTTAACCCTTGTTAAAAAGGGGTGAACACAAAATGTGACGACTGCCCACAATTTTATATTGGACAAACAGGGACGAACTTTCACAAAAAGCTGTGCAGAACATGTTCCTAAACCTAAAATAGTTGAGCAAAGAATAAACTTTGCCAAACATTTAATAGATCAGGGCCATCCTTACAAAAATATCCAGGAAATTCTAAATATTTTACATAAGGGTCGTCTTTTAATCCACTTAACACAAGTGGATCAGGTTTTCAATTATAAAATATACCATAGCTCGAATGAAATATTCTGTACAGTTATCTCTATGCAAACACCGATAGTTCATGCTGATTTGATAAACTCGGACATTGTGAGTGGGAACAATCCCATAAGCAGTCCACACCTGACTCGCCACTGTGTACCATGCATTGTCACTACATAGGCTACTGCGAAATATTGTGAAAATAAGCCTAAACCTGATTTTTTTAAGTTTGGACCTGGCCTGGATCAGTATGAATTAGAATTGAAAATTTATTTAGAATTAGGGTTTGGCATCAAATATGTTAAACTAGTGCTTCGTTTGATTCGACGGGATAAACTTAAAATTCCAAATAATGGCGTAAATTTACGTTTACGACCATCAGCTCAAATGTTTGCAGACGACGACCTTGTTTTAGGAAATATAGTAGTGTTGCCAAATTAATCGCATTCTTCTATTGCGTGTTGACTGCAAGTACAGTAATTACATACTGTGACTGAAGACTAAAGTTAGAACGTCAGACTATTTTTTTTTTATGCTGGCATTTCTGTTAATACAAAACAACTTAATTGATATTACTAACTTATATTATGTTTACAAAGTTGAAACATACTGTGACTAGAGACTATAAGTTACAACTTCAGGTTTTTTAGCGAATTTCCATAGGAAAAATGAGCTGTTGCAGTGGCCCTTACGGACCCAAGGTTGGGCGTAGCAAATGAGCACCGATCATGGTCCCCAGAACACGTTTTGGGGTGTCATTAAAAATCATATAGACCTATATGTTATTCTGTACATTTTTTTTACGCGACCTTATAGCTCTCTTGGTTCCCCCAAAATCGATCAAAACGTTAAATACCATAAAAGTACCAGGTTCAAAGCCATGTGGTGGATTATACCGTGGAATTGGCGTGCGAAGCACGCAATGCATTGTGTATTGAAGATACTCCCAATAAGGGGTGGCGTGCGAAGCACGCAATGCTTTGTGTATTGAAGATACTCCCAATATGCGGAATGGCGTGCAAAGCATTTTGCAACTATTCAGCACCGTCATGAATAGATCTATTTTCCAAATTGTTGGTTGAAACCCTAAAACTTAGGCCTATAAACTTAATTTTGGAAATTTGCTCAACTCACGTCAGTGGTTCAGCTGCGTGGTCGAATTATTTAAGATTAGGGTAGCCCTAGAATGGAACAGTATGAATTGAACTGAAAACTTATTTCAGAATAGGGTTTAGCATAAAATATGTTAAACTAATGAGCTTCGTTTGATTCGACGAAAGAAACTTTCATCCGGTTTCACTATGATAAAATCATAAAACTCCAAATAATATAGCCTAGACCTTTGCTTTATTGTGTAAAAAACACAAATTATAGGTCTACCTGTTGAACTAAAGGGTACGTCAAATTGTTTTGAGAGCGAAGCTAGGTATTGTTAGCGTGCGAAACACGCAATGATCCTCTTTAGTCCAACTATACACTTGGTTACCATAAGGCTAACTATAGTTAATTTATTGACTGATGTAGGCTACACAATTTGCCTAACAATTACTCAATTTTACGAATGGAGTGGAAATTCATTTCGTTCTAAAATAAAAACATTAACACTATAAACTCAAAGGATTTAATTTACCGTCAGATCATTAATATAAACCTAATAATCAACTAATCATAACATAACCTCAAAATGTAAAATATTCAGGCTACGTGAAAATATACTTTAAACATATTTAATAACTAATTATTTTACTTACAGAAAACTTCTTCTATTGTAGATCAACGGGACCGAACACTGCAATTTCCAAAACAAACAATTAAAATCACGAAACATAAAACACAACACGTACACAAAAATCTGCTAAAACTACAACTGCATTGTTACTATGGTGAGCTATTACTAGCAAGACCATGTCAAAATCATTCAGCTGTTGAGCTCAAGCCGTTCAATTTACCACAGCCTAGTTTATTTCGTCGATTTCTTCTTCTTCTCGGATATAAACCAGAAGTTTAATGGAACAGCTGATTGTACTGAATGAATTCGCTTGTGCGTCAAGTTTACTGCACTCTCTTAATAATTGTATCATTAGTTAGTTAACATCCCTACGCAAATTCCAATGCTCGCTTCGCTCACACAGTAAAGTTGTAAACCTCGTGATTTTTCGTAGCCTAAATGTAGGTAGAAAGTTTTATTTATAATATGTAAATAGATATAATTTGGATTAGTAATATTAAAAACAGCTGTCAAATTATTAAAAGCGCATAGAGACATTTTATAAATAACTAGCTGACCCGTACGGCGTTGCCCGTGGTGGTTGGTATTTTCAGTCTTTTTAACGTAATTGTATTCTTTTTAAGTGTTCAGTCAGTGAGGGTATTTGGCTTTTATATATCTTAAATAATTAGCCCAATAATTTGTGTTTTAGTTCATTGTAGGCCTAACCTAAAATTATATTCAGTTTTTGATCCAAATCAGTTGTTGATCAAAATCAGCTGTTTTAAGCTTTTCATACTAACAGCTGTTTTTTGTGCCCCTGATAAAATCAAAAGAAATCTTTCCTTCTTCTTCCTTAAGATTGACCTTCCATAAGATTAACATTGAAACTTTGAGGGCCACTGGGGCGTAGCCCTAATGTCCTAGGACTTCGGTAAATGGCCTAAAACCTTCCCAGGGTTAACCTGTGTTACTATGCAAAATTTCAAAGCAATCGGATGGACGGTTTGGTAACGCATAAAGGACAAACAGACAAACGTACAAACAGACAAACGTACAAACAGACGGACATACATTGAATTTTATATATATAGATAAATGAGCTTTATAGAAATATTTATAGTAATAATTAACATGCGGAATTTCTAGGACTTTATGGTTTGTATTTTTTACAAACTTAAATTTAGGAAATGATCAATTTTATATTTATAGGTAGT
Source organism: Philaenus spumarius (assembly GCA_018207615.1). Lineage (NCBI taxonomy): Eukaryota > Metazoa > Arthropoda > Insecta > Hemiptera > Aphrophoridae > Philaenus > Philaenus spumarius. The sequence goes on from JAGFPH010000009.1 coordinate 800,103, forward strand.
GTCAAAATGTGTATCCTTCAAATTGGTACATTTGTCATAAGCTGGTATTCCCAGACTAAGGGAATAGTTCCTACAAAAACGTTCTCCCATTTAAATAACACCGCATAATTTTTAAATATCAATTATTTTTAAAAGACATTGGTATTTTACATTTTCATATTTTTCTGTAACTCCACAACATAAAACTTTTAAATTACACCTCATTTGCACACATTTGCTGAAGAAAACGACGCAATGGGCCGATAAAGAAATTGTTTAGCGACGCCCGCGATGAAGCAAACGCAAACAGATTATTGTTTACTATGACATTTACACGGGAATGACGATTAATTAGGACAGAGATTTTGTATTGTTATATAAGAAAGAGAGGCAATTTTCAAGTTATAAAATTTATCAATTACCGTATATTTTCAATAAATATAGGCCTACCTCCAACTAAATTCTTATGTGTCTTATTTATTACTTTCCTTACCCTATACTAGGTAAGGTAAGTATTGCGATCGACCCAAAAATTCGATGTCGAGTTTTCATAATATATTTACGTTTCAAGGCCCCCTGAGTCCAAAAAATGCATTTTTGGCAATTGGTCTGTCTGTGTGTCTGTGTGTGTGTGTGTGTGTCCGGAGTGCACAGGGCAAACGGCTGGACGGATCGAACTGAAATTTACAGGATATCTTCAAACATGTAAACAATTAAACCCATGTAAATTTGAAGCAAATCGGAGGTGGTGTCTTACCGTGGGAGCAGTTTTTAGCGCATTTTTGGTATTTACTCCAAATTCCCTCTAACGATTTTGATTAAACTTTGCTAACATACTCTACTCCGACCCCCTTAACACCCTATGTACGCGAAAAACCGTTAAAAATTCGTTGAAAAAAGTTATTACAAAAACCCAGTTATTTTGTTTTTATCTCTGAAATGGCTGCTCCTATCGACTTGAAAATGGCCTCATTCGATTCAGCGTCCAAAATAATGTCAAAAACGATACCCCACTCAACTTTTTCCATTTTTTCAAAAATTGCCCCCAAAAAGGGCATTTTTGGGGGTAAATTTTTTTTTTTAAACTAGCCGTATTTGGTATCAAATTTGACATTTTGTGAGGTTAGAAATCGATTGAGACCAAAATCAGGTCCGTGGGATTAACCGTTTTGAAGTTAGTACCGCTTTCTTCGAAACGGATACTCCTATTAACTCGAAAATGGTATCATCAATCTCTCGCTCGAGAAATTTGATAATTGATACAGCATCTATTTTGGTAAGGAAAGTTGTGTGATGTGCACACCAGATGTTTTTTAATTATTATGTAACATTAGTTATCGGTTTCTTATTTTTAAATTTCTGAATGTAAGTTTTTATTGGTTTGTGGTGTTAAAACATGTATTGGTTCTGCCTAGGCCTAACTTAAAATAGTATTTTGTAATAAGCTGGACATCAGAATCAATTGTTTTGTCTGTTATTTTATTCAATTGGTTGCTATGGTAATGAATGGGAATACAGTACAATCAAGAAATTGTTTAGTTCAGAGTCTAGGCTTAACCTAAAATTATGTTTAACTAGTAAGCCCCCGTGAAAAATCACAGGCTGATTAATTAGATACACATCAGAAATAGGTACATCTTTTAAAAAACACAATATTTAAAAACAACATTAAGACTTATTTATCTAGGCCTACCTAACTATGCTGACGGTGATTTTTAACTCTGTAAATGTGTTAAATAATAAGGATTATAAAACTGTAGGCCTATTTGTTAAACATTTTTATTTACATACGTTATTGTGTATTTAAAGAAAGATGAAAATGCTATCTTCCAATTGCTTTTTATTTCTTATTGATAGATTAATTTTGATTTAGAAGTTATTAATATTATAGTGAAGAAATTAATAATCGAATAATATGTGTATTATACACATATAATATTATAACATATAATATGTTCTACGAAGATGTACAAATGTTTCCGAAATTAAACGAATAGGTAGCTCTTCTTTAAATTTGTATAAACAAATATATTGGTGATAAAAGGTTGTATTTATTTATATACAGTTTATAACCTCAAAACTAATATTATAGCGTATACTATAGCATAAATTAGTTATATAACTCATATTTACAAAAAATCAACTTCGCAAGAAATTATAACGATTGAAGTTGTAAACGTAACTCCACACCATAATCCACACTGGGCTTGTTTGTATTACAGATGATGGGTGAAATCAGCTGTTAAACGAATAGGTATCTCTCCTTTAAATTTATATAAACAAATATATTGATGATAAAACGTTGTATTTATATACAGTTTATAACCTCAAAGTAAATATTGTAACTTATATTATATAGCATACATTAATTCTATAACTCATATTTGAAAAAATCAACTTCACTAGAAATTATAACAATTGAAGTTGTAAACATAACCAAAACCATAGTCTACACTTTAGAGGTTAAGGAAAGCTTTAAAATGATGCCTTATACATGTAAATTGATGATGTATTAAGGAAGTTATGGCATACCGACAAAAAAATGGCCTTGAGAAATAATATATGTGATGTTACTCACGGACGTACACTCGCTTTTATAGGAGTTAATTTATTTTATCTACCTTAATGGCAACATTATGTTTTTATGCTCAGTACGTTTCGAATGATGTAAGTTTCATCTTTCTTTGTCGTTCTTTAGTTTTTCATAAAGTTGCTTCTTTATTGGTTTTACAGCTGTTAGAGCTGTGAATTTTTTCCTAATAAATTTACAAATATATAAAATAAAAAATGTTATTATGAAAATGAATTCTAGCCTAAGTTAATCGGGGATAGTGCAGCTTTTTATATAAAAAAATGTTTCAACTGGTTCAGTAGTTCCATAGATTACCCCCTACATACAAACAAACAATTAATGTTACCTCTTTATAATATATTATTATATATAAATGCCCATTACCGACACAAAATTGCATTCTCACCCCGAACATTGTATTATAAGTGACATCATACATCGAGGCAGAAATAGACTCGATTTTGTGTCATTTTCCGGGTGGTTGCGTTAGAGAACGAAGTGTCAGCTTATTGTCTCGCGTCACGCTCCGTCTGTCCGTCCTCCGCCGCAGTGACGCTAATGGACACACGGGACAAAGACAAAACGGACGTGAATTCGTTACATCTTGCGGTACAATAACTGGGCGCACGAGCGCTCCAACATTCAAAACCAACTTTAAAACCGTTGATTCGGAACTAATTTATGTAAGCGGATAAATTCTGTACACTTCTCTATGGTTCGTAACTAATATTTTTGACATGGGGCCGCGTTTAGTAAACAAATGTGGGACTGATTGAAAATATAATTATTTTACCAACCTTAACATTACACGAAACAATAACGAAACAGTTATTTGCGTCTTAAGGGAGTGTTATATCACTCCAGTAAAAGCATCGAATCCAGTGAGCGGAGCCACCCTTGGTAAGGCCTATGATATTGCATTGGTAAAGCGCTCGAACACGACTAGAATATCGTTTATGTATACACTTTCGTTTTTACTAATGTCGGTCTTAATTTTGGTTTCCGCGTGTGCTTACGATTAAATGTGCAGAAATTTCCAATGTATAGTTATAATATCAAGTGACGCGATACTATAGTTATAATACCGATTCTTCAACTCACCTTTGAGCGGAAACCATATATGTACAAAAAAATAATAACAACATAAAGTGCAGGTAATTTTCTTCTCTTCTTTTTAATGTAGTATTACATTTTACGCGAATTGCTTACTTACTTGCAAAATACAAACAAAAAAAACACGTAATTTTAGTGGTTTTTTGATGATTTTTCATATTTGCCGAAAAAGATTTTCTTGGACAACTTCATATTCGTGTTCAGCAGCCCAAAAAACATAGAGTTAGCCACGAAAACCACTACACCAAACATTTCCACTTCTAGCCATTTTTGAACACTATTTTACTGAACTACAAAGATATTAAGTATTTTGTAAAAAAAAAAATGGTAAGTAGAAAACGAAACATTTCCAAACCTACTATGCAATTTGTTTTACTTTCACTAGTAGAACACGCCCTGAAAGTGTCTCCGTTTCTTCCTGAATCACCCTGTATATAATTTGAACTTGTTAAATAAAATTACTTGAAAAATGATTCACTGACTCACTAATCACAATATTTTGAAAACCACTGAAATGCGTACAAATCTAAACATTGCGTTGGTAGGTAGTCAATTCCACATCTAACCACGAAATACAGCGAATAATAATAAGAAGCATTGTTAATTTCTCCAAAACCAAATCACCTAACGCCTACAAATTAAAAACTATCGTGTATCATTGAATTTTAATGGATTTTGTCCAAAAATTGTCGGCGCCATAGATTAAGAAAAGTCGACACAGAGGCATACACGATTCTGGAGCTAAAAATTGTATTTTAGCGTGACAGGACTTGTATTAAATTTAATCTCGAATACTCTGACCCAAATATTAACCCCAGCACCCGCAGGATGTGTTTTGGTTTTCGAAACCAGTTCCCTTTGATACGTCAGGCCCGCGATACGCTGATTGAAACCTTAATGAAAATTCAAATTTACTTTTCATAGAATCATGACCGCCGGAAGCCTAGTCCGGTGTAGTGACATTTTAATTTCGATTCGCGCCAAGTCGTGCCTTAACCATAGCGACCACTTGATTTCAGGTCTACGATTCGCTTTCTCTCGCGTGAAGAGGCGAAGACGAACGAGCTGTTATTTGCGTCCAAGTAGGAATAGAAACGGAATACGTAATATTCGTAGAAAGAAAATAATTCAATCACGCAGCTGAACCGCTGTCGTTAGTAAATTTATATGTTTTAGGGTTTCAATCAACTATTTGGGAATAGTCCACTCACGAAGGCGCTGAATAGCTGCCTACATGCACGACATACATTAGTAGAATTTGTTTGCACCTAATCCTTCTGCTTCGATTCAAGCGCTGCTATGTTCAACTCGCTGCGGAAAAACTTGCTTTGCGAGTTTGAATCTCGACCTTGCTTCATCGGATTACGGACTGATTCGCTTTGCTCGCATCGTACGAGCTCGTCCGTCGTCCTAGGATCAGAAGATGCTCTCAAGTGGATTTTGATCTAAAAGGTCATACAAAAAAAATTCAATATGTAGAATAATCTCCTATAATTATATTTTTACATAAAATCGAAAAAACTTAAATTTTAGTATGAAGTAAGAAGAATCGCAAGAAAAATTACTTCCGGTAAAAAAAGTGCTTCCGGTTGTTGGATATTTTTGCTAACGATCTCGTCCGAGCCACGTAGACAAACAGAAGCACGTCTTTTGACCGGAAGTAGAAATTTTTTGAGACTTTTCGTACTAGAAGGAAATTTTGTAAGGTCATCTAAATAAATAAATGTTGAAAATTATCCTGCAATTTTTATTTTGTATGCGACCTTTAAGCCCGTCTAGTTCCCTCAAACCGAACGAAACATTAAATACCCTGTTCAAATCACCCACTTCGGAAATTTTACCGTGGATGGAGCTTCTGATCCAAGGCCGACGGGCTGGATGCAAACTACGAGCGGAACGAAGCAGCGCAAGATACTGAGGTGCAAGCAAATACTACTAATATATTCAGCGCCTTCGTGAGTGTACCAATTTCCCAAATAATAGGTTCAATATCTGATTTGTTTAGGGTTTTTTTGCCAAAAATTTTCAAAACCGTTTTTCGTGCATCTATACAGGCCTACTTGACATGCCTGGTGCAAATTAGTTTGAAATCGATCGAATAGTTTTCGCTCTAGCTTTGTATACATACAGACATACAGACAGACATTTTGTAAAAACCACTTTTTTTGCCTCAGGGGGTCACAAAACGGATATTTCCACAAAAATCTCAACATCGATTTTTTTGCGATCACTATACTTTCTCTATATTATAGTATAGAGAAAAAGTAAAAAGGACAAGGCCTATAAGGTTAAGGGTCTGCTGTAGTGGCAGCCATCTTGGATTTTTATCCCATAAGAGCAATGTTAAATTTCATCATAAAATTGTTTTCAAGGTCTCATTTTAAGCACAGTCACAATACGCATCCGTCTTGCAATTTCCTTTTTTTTAAATGCTTTTGATTTTGACATTTTGTAAGTACAAAGTTTGAATTTTTTCCTAACACAATAAGAAAAATAACGAAAAGCGAAAAATAATTTGCAAGAAGGATCCGAAATTTTATAAAGAATATTCAGTTTTTTTTTTCAACACTCAATTACAAAAGATAGACTTATAAAATGGTTTGAAATGAGGAAATGTCAGCGCAAGAAATTGCACTGTTTAGATAGGGATATAGTGAGGCGCTTGCGTTCCGGTGGATTTCTCGTTTACTGGAGCAGACCCTTAAGAAGTACAGTTTGGTGGTTTAAAAAACACATTCATTGAATACACATGATTGATTAAATCCAATGTAATTTTTTTTACTATTATAGGTGTAAATTTAGTATATATTTTATTATAGTAGTAATATATAATAGTCTCAAGAACATTTAAGGGTTTTGATCAAATTTAAATAAAATCAACTCATATAAAAACGAGTTTACGTAAGTAAGTGAATAACAATATAATAAACAGCTGATTTCACCCATCACCTGTAATACTTAAACAAAACATAACCTATATTATACTTTGTGGTTATGTTTACAACTCCAATCAATAATATAATCTCTTGTAAAGTTAATTTTTTTAAAGTGAATTATAGAACTAATGTAGGCTATAATGCGTTATAATATTTGTTTTGAGGTTATAAAATGAATATAAATACAACCTTTTGTCATCGATATATTCATCTATACAAATTTTAAGAAGATATAGGTACCCATTCGTTTGACTACGGAAACATTCGTACATCTTCGTATAAACTTCTTCGTTATATTAATAACTTCTAGATAAGTTTATATATCAATATGAAATAGAAATCAATTAAAAGGTAAAATTTTTGTCTTTACTTTGATATTTAATAATGTATATAAATTACAAAATTTTACAAATAGACCTACAGTTTTATAAAATTATATCTAAACAACCCTTAAAATTGACACATTTACCAGTCAAAAACCCCCTCAGCATATTAAGTAGGCCTAGATAAAGTTTGTTGTTTTTAAATAGTAATTTTTTAATTTATGTATTTCTGATTTGTACCTAATTAATCTGCCTGTGATGTTTCATGGAGGCATACTAGTATACCAATAGTTTCGAGAAAGTGTAAGTGTTTTGACCAAAATTCAAATAAAATATACTTTCCTACATACCTCAAAAAGTTACAGATATATTCACAATGATAGTGAACTTCTAAAAGTCACCCTAACACAACCCCAAGAAAACTTTTAAACTGGGGAAAGATAAGCACATCTACAACTGTCTGGGTTCTGGGTTTATCCCAATCAGTTGACATTTTCTACTGTTCACGGTCAATGAGCTTTCATGTAAAAATCTTATCTGAGGTGGAAAATTGAGAACATTTTAAAAGTCATTCACTATTATGAGAGAGTGCGTGTCCGACACTTCTTAGGGTAAATATAGCGATCGTTTGGAATTTGACGGACTGGAGGGCATCGGATGATCAGAAGACTTAACTACATGAAGAAGCCTAGAACGAAAACAAACAAAAAGAGATCAGTTAAGAAACCCCGAGAAGAGACGAGGAAAAACGAGAACAGACGAGAAATCCCAAAACGAAACGAGAACAGACGAGAAATCCCAAAACGAAACGAGAACAGACGACACGAGAAAAAAGGGCAAGCGTGACAACAAAAACCAAGAACAGACAATGAACCGATCAAGTCAGCAATCCATCTTCGTCGTAGGCCATAAGAGCTCATGTTACGGGGTGGAATATCTACTGTACTGGCTGGCCCGATCCGGCTTTACACGCAAAGACAAATCAAAGTTAAATGTATATTAACAAAAAATATATCAATAAATATATTACACCACGTATTTTTATGGAAATTTTTAGTTACTTTGACCCCCTAAACTCCCATAATATTTAGATTTTTTTTATAAACCTTTCTTAACTAGCACATAGGGCCCTAGAGGAAGCTACATACCAAATTTAGTTCCAATCCGTTCAGTAGTTTTTGAGAAATCTTGATTTAGTAACTTTGACCCCCCCCAAACATCCCTAAAATTTCGAATTTGTTTTAATTCTTTTTTAGTGAGCACCTATGGTCCTAGAGGAAGCTACGTACCAAATTTCGTTCCAATCCGTTCAGTAGTTTTTGAGATTTCGTGATGAGACAGTGAGTGAGTGAGTGAGTGGTATTTGGCTTTTATATATTATACTAGGGGAGACCCCTGCGTGCTCCGCACGCCAACCCCCCGGCCCTTCTAAAAACATATGTTATGTTTTATTTATAATAAAGGTGTAGGATTAATAACTAAGATGGTAAATAATGTTAAATGTTCAAATCAAATTATTTCTTATATTTTTTAACAGCAGTTATAATAATGGTGAAAAGAACCAGCAAGGCTCAGGTGTACACTTTAAAACCATAACCTAAAAGCTAGAAATACAAAAATAATTGCTTCAAACTTTTAAATCAGCTGTTAATGGAAATATTGGAGCGAACAGCTATATTATGTTATTTTATTCAATTGGTTGCTATGGTAATAAATATAAATACATGTGTTGGTTTATCATTCTAGGCCTAGCCTAAGCGTTTTTTTGAAATAAATAAAGGTTTTTATCGAAATGAATTATAGCCTATGTCGTTGTTCACAAAAACCTATCTTAAAAGATAGAAATCCAAATATTATATAATAGTTGTTTGAAGTTTGAAATCAACTAATAATGGAAATATTATAGGAAAACTAGCTGACCCGTACGGCGTTGCCCGTGGTGGTTGGTATTTTCAGTCTTTTTAACGTAATTGTATTCTTTTTAAGTGTTCAGTCAGTGAGTGGTATTTGGCTTTTATATATATAGATCTTAAATAATAAAAGCACTATTGTCATAATAATAAAAGATCTGAAATTATGATTTCAGTAACTTTGATCCCCCCCCCCACAACCCCTCCTAAAATTTCGAAATTTTTCATACCCTTTCTTATTGAGCACCTATGGCCCTAGAGGAAGCTACATACCAAGTTGCATTCCAATCCGTTCGGTAGTTTTGAAGAAATC
>JAGFPH010000009.1:829506-846768 GCA_018207615.1 Philaenus spumarius
GAAATACAAATAATTGCTTCAAAGTTTGAAATCAGCTGTTAATGGAAGTATTGGAGAAAACAGCTGTTTTATCAGTTATTTCATTCAATTGGTTGCTATGGTAATAAATGTAGATAGATATGTTGGTTCATCAGTCTAGGCATAACCTAAGATTTTTGTTCCGACTAAATTTACAAATATTGAAATAAAAACTGTTTTTATCAAAATGAATTATAGCCTATGTTACTCAGGGATAGTGTAGCTGTTATTATTAAAACTATTTTTTTCAATCGGTTCAGTAGTTCCAGAGATTTTCCGCAAAATACAAACAAATAGATTGAACATCTTTATAATATTATATATATATACAAAAGCGAAATACCACTCACTCACTCACTCACTCACTCACTCACTCACTCACTGACTCACTTATCACGATTACTCAAAAACTACCGAACGGATTGAAATGAAATTTGATATGTAGCTTCCTCTAGGGCCAGAGGTGCTCACTAAGAAATGGTTTGAAAAAATTCGAAATTTTAGGGAAGGTTTGGGGGGGATCAAAGTTATTAAAAAACGATTTCTTCAAAACTACCGAACGGATTGGAATGAAATTTGGTATGTAGCTTCCTCTAGGGCCATAAGTGTTCACTAAAAAATGGTTTTAAAAAATTGGAAATTTTAGGGGGTTTGGGGGGTAAAAATTACTAAATCACGATTTCTCCAAAATTACTGAACAGAATGGAATGAAATTTGGTATGTAGCTTCCTCTAGGACCATAGGCGCTCACTAGCTCACTAAGAAAGGGTATGAAAAATTTCGAAATTTTAGGAGGGGTTAGGGGGGATCAAAGTTACTAAAATTATAATTTCAGATCTTTTATTATTATGACAATGGTGCTTTTATTATTTAAGATCTATATGTATATAAAATCCAAATACCACTGACTGACTGAACACTTAATAATAATAATAACAATGCTATATTTATCTCCCAAAGTATACAAACAGTTACACAAGCATTTAATGGCACTGGTCTTAATGACTGAACACTTAAAAAGAATACAATTAGGCCTACGTTAAAAAGACTGAAAATACCAACCACCACGGGCATCACCGTACGGGTCAGCTAGTTATAGATATAGACAAATGACTTAACTAAAATTTTTAGTCTTTGTCTCATAATTCTTATGTTCTATGGTTTAAAAAAAAATCAACAGACTAGTGAATTGATTTTTAAAAGTTATTTATTTGTATTAACAATGTTAAAAGCGTTTTCGTTGGTTCAAAACGTTGGTGTACAAAAATGCCTGCTCAGTTAGGGTTGTTTTTTAAACCGTATACCCTTCCACCACTAGACGGTTAGTCTTATCAAACAAAATAAAAGAACAAAAACATCTTAAAAAAACTTGTAAAATCCAAAATCCCAATAAAATACAGGAAAAAAGGAAATTCCATAAGAAATTTTAAAGTTGAACTTCATATTTTAAAATTGCTCTCATTAAAAAAAATGTGAACTACCTATTTTTCAATGTCTCAAAAAAACAAAAGAAGGTTTCCTATTTAAAATTTACTGTCAGATTTATAGTTCACAAGGTACCAATGGTGAGCCATTTGTAAAACGTCACCCTGTATGTATAACTGGAATAGTTTTAGTATAACGAGTTTAGCTGCATCGAACTTCTACTCCACTGCACGTAAACGACTCCCCACCTCGCCATTACCGTAGAGTTGGCGTTTATCCCGCCTGTAACTAGAATCACGTGGAGTGTAGGTGTAAAACTTTTTATCATGATAGTAGGTTTTCTGGCTAAACGATCTTTTTACCATAAAATTTGGTAAAAATTATGTGATCTCTACAATTTACCCCTAATCTGTTTTCAGACCTCTGTGGCTGCACTATGATTTTTATTCTCTGTGTAGCTGTGAGACTAGTTTTACCACTTTTGCACGCAACAAAAACTTTTGCACTTCCAACCAGAATCCCTAACAAGCAATAGGCTAAACAATCCAATTCGCCAATATTACAAAATTTATTTTTCCCTTCGCTGAAAATTTAATTAAAATAAAAACATTCCACCGACCGTATTATTTTCCCTTTAAAGTACCAAAGTCGTTCGATTCGTAAAATCTGTTCCAAAGCTCTTAGGTCAATTACCTACCCCCATCCATCCCCCGGTTTCTCTTTGAAGTCGGGTGTTTTTTCGCTGAACTTTTCCATACAACTCTTTGGCGATTCGTCCATTCATCGGACCCGACCAATTCTAAAGCCCCGGGGTCGTTCCGCAGAGGGTATTCGCGGGGAAGCGTTGATTTTCGCCGGACTGTAAAGAGAGCAAAAGTTGATCACATATAGAAGGAGTTTTGGGGTGGGAGGGGGAGGAGGAGGGTAAAAAAGCGCCCGATTGCTCTTCAATAGAACGAACGATGTGCTTAGGTGTATGAAAGGCTAATTTGCTAATAGAAAACACACTGCAAGAATGTTGGACTACGCGTGGCTAAATGGAGCATGGGCTAATGTGACCTTTATTCGCACAAAAAAACTTGTTTTTATGTAGACAAATTAAGTACTATTACTTTTTCTCATTATTACCACACTATCTCACGTTTAATAGAACGAAACTTGAACACAGAATCTCACAACTATTACGTTTATTAACGCGTTTCAACGACAGAGTTGCCATCTTCAGTGATACACGAGCTACAACAATCAAACTATAAATAACCTAACAGTGTTTTGAGAACACATTAATAAGGCGATAACAAGTACCTAGCGTTATTATAGGTAGCCTAAAATTAATTATTAAAGGTGTCCCCGAACTCTCTGGTCCCCTTCTGTGGATTTGTCCCTGGGATCGAGACAAATATAAACATGGGTATACGGTGTTTACTTTTTCATCTGTCTGTCTGTATGTGTTTTTTACAAAATAATTCTTATCTATAAAACGCTTTGACCGTTTGAGTTCAAACTTGACATGGAGTAATATAACAGTTATCTATTTTAAGAAAAATAAACGGGATATCTAATCATGCGTTTCAAAATGGCGGCCGTTTAAAAATTTCAAACCTGAATTACCCAAAAACCGTACATGTTAACAAAAAATGTCAAGACACCTTTTTTAGCCCTTTCAATTCCCTATCGGATGAAAGATAGTAGTTAAGTTATGTCTAATAATTGGTCCTATACCCGGCATCCTATACCAACACAGAAAACTATGGTGGGTATGTATTTATAATTACTTTGTCTTTTATATTTAAGGATTAAAAGCGATTTGATGAACAATTTAAAATATGTATTACATCCTTCATCCGATTGTTTAGACATTTACACCAGCCGATGGGGAATTAAAAGTGCTACAAAGTGGATGTCTTGACATTTTTTGTTAAAATGTACGGTTTTTGGGTAATTTCATCAGCAGCCATTTTGAAACGAATGATTGGATATAATCGTTTATTTTTCTTAAAATATATCATTGTTAGGTTAAACTTCATGTCAAGTTTGAACTCAATCGGTCCAACCGTTCTCTAGATATGAATTATTTTGTAAAAAAAGACATACAGACTGACGACGAAAAAGTAAGCATCGTAGACCAATGTTTATATTGTGAAATGTGTTTGTCTAGATCCCAGGAACAAATCCACAAAAGGGGAACAGGAAGTTTGGGGACACCTGTATAACTGAACAAATTAATGTAATAAACTAATATTAATTTGAACAATACATTATTATTTTTTATATTAATTTATAATTTTGTAAATTTCCTAATTTATTATTCACAATTATTGTCAATTTTTATTCTATCAAGTATATCTTGTCATTAAATTGTAGCTAAATTGTTTATACTTTTGTTTATGAAAAGCATGTTTTTTAAATATGTTTGTATACTTTTTTTATTTTTTAGTCATATAAGTTTTTATAAAAAGTAACACTGTGTTTATATGTAAATGTATTTAATAAAACTGATTTTAATTATAGTTAATTCAATTTTATTTCTGGCATGACAGAACGAAATAAATGTCTCAATGTGCATTATAATTCCTATAACAACACAAAAGTTCAAGTAAACGTTGCAAGCATAACCTTAAACAGGCTGACATAGTTTTAGATCTATAACAGCTGATAGATGAAAACAGCTGTTGTTTTAGCGAATACAACCATGCGCATGCACTATACTATTCGGTAACCGTGGATCGTATGAAAGTGAGTTAAGAAAAAGCATACCAAATAATCAACACTAGCCTAGGAAACCAAGAAATCGTTCATGTCAAAATAAACGAAATTTGATTAATCAAAAAATAGGATTTAAATTTCCTTCTATGTTGTGTTCCTTTGACACAGTATGAAGTATTTGTCACGAAACTACATGTTTAGTAGTTGTACTACAGGCCGCAATTATTATTATATTGTACATTAATTCCTAAGATATTTCTTTTTCGGTCCTTTACGTGGTTATTTCTCTACCAATTTGTACACATTAAGGCTCTTCTTTACCTTGAAGAAAACTCCCTAGTGTACAGTATGATTTTAATAAAAAAAGGCCTGACTTAAGCCGCAAAATCGTTGAAACATGCATTCGTAATAACGTGTTTCGGATTCTATTTATAAATTAATAATCTGGGAAACCACTTTAAGTTATAAAGAAGGCTTTACATTTTTTACGTGTTAGCTTAAAATATGGAAATTATTGCTTAAAACTCCCAAAAAATGCATTCAAAATAATCGATTTTTACTCAGTTGAACCGTTGATTAAAATGAGTTGCCGTCGATTTCTTTTAATTATGAGATATAAGACAAAAGCACATAGCCTTTAAAAACAATTTAAGATGTTCCACAACGTTTTAGGTTGAAAAAGGGCGTCCGAAACACGTTAGTACGAAGTGCATATTTGTGCTGTTTTACGCAAAGTATAAAAGTTAAGTTGTTAACGTTTTACAGTGCAGATTTACAGAAAAATATAAAAATGAAAACGTTATCACTATATTAAAAAAAGAATAATAATTCGACCATGCAGCTGAACCGCTGACGTGAGTTGAGCTAATTTCTAAAATTAAGTTTATAGGCCTACGTTTTAGGGTTTCAACCAAAAATTTGAGAAATAGGTCTATTCACGACGGTGCTGAATAGCTGCAAAATGGTTCGCACGCCAATCCGCATATTGGGAGTATCTTCAGTACAGGATGCATTGCGTGCTTCGCACGCCAACCCCCGTAATGGGAGTATCTTCAATACACAATGCATTGCGTGCTTCGCACGCCAACCCCACGGTAGATTCAATTGCTTTGAACCGGGTACTTCTATGGTTACGTTTTGATCGATTTTGGGGAAACCAAGCGAGCTATAAAGAAGCAAAATGTGCAAAATAACATCCTACATTTATATTTGTAGAAAAAACTCAAAAACAAATTCATTCTCGTAGGAAAAATCCCAAAAAATAGTTACTTCCTGTCAAAAAACGGGCTTCCGGTTGTTGAATTTTGTTGGCTAACGAACTCGTCCGTGCGACGTAGACAACCAACATGTGTACCAATTTTGAACCAAATCAGATTTAAAATGCGGCCGCTAGAGTGCGAACACATATATACATATATGATTTTTAATGACATCCTTAAACGTGTTCTGGGGGCCATGATTGGTGCTATCGAAATTCGCTAATAACTGACGTTGAAATAATTACGCAGCGTTATTTAAATGGGAGAACATTTTTGTAGTAACTATCCCTTAGTTTGGGAAAACCATTTAACGTGGTCTCATGAGCAATGTACCAATTTGAAGCAAACACAATCATAATCATAATCATATTTTTATTTGTCATTGACCAAACATATTTGGAATAGACATAGTCACAAAATTACAATAAATTCAACTATAAGTTGCTACATTAAAAACTTAAAATATAAAGACATAAATTAACAAATGTATTAAAACAGTCTTAAACGTAACAATAATAAATATTCACTCAATAATAAAACAATGAAATACAATACTGCGTCTAACCAAAATTCAAGTCGTTTAAATCATCCGTAAGGAATTCATTCAAAGAGTAATATGGGTGTTCAACAAGCCATTCAAAAATCACCTGATCACCTTTTTAAATGTTATGAATCTGGCAGCCAAAGGCAATTTATTAAAAATGACACACAATTAAATCCATAGCTCCTAATTGATTTACTTAGCCTAAAATGAGGAGCATTTACTTTGTTTTTATTCCTGGTATTATATGAATGGTGGTCACTTCTAAGAGGAAAACTATCAAGATTTAATTTTGTATATCTTAGGACTGTCTGAATATATAATTTGTATATACTTAATATTTTAAGATTTTTAAATAGTGGCTTAAAGCGCTATAAGAGACCTACATAACGTATAGCTTTTTTCTGCATTATAAAGACATCATTTACATTAGTCGCATGACCCCATAACATTAAACCATATTGAACATTCGACTGAAAAAGACCAAAGTATATATTACGCAGATAATGCGAGGAAATTAGTGGCTTAATTTTGTACAGCAAATACAATACTCTAGATAATTTTTTATTTGACTCAGTTAAGTGGTGCTTCCAAGCAAGTATACTATCCAAATGTAACCCAAGCATTTTTACAGATAGCTCTTCACTAAATCGGCTACTTCCCTGTGTTATTTATATGGGAGCAGTATAATGTGATGTCATACATGGTATATTGTTCAGGGTATCAAACTTAGCGCCGCTAAATTCTTAGTAAAATGTTTTTAAGATTTTTATCATAATGTGTGCTGGCTAGCATTATTAAGTGTCATATTTCAATATGATCTTTATCAGACAGCAAGAAAATTTGGGTACAACCATAATAAGTAAAACAAAAATCTAACCTAAAAATTTTAAATAGAAAAATGAAATCAGTTATTGGAAATACCTGCATGGAAGTTTCAAATAACAGCTGATTGTTATACTAACAATAAACGCCTACAACCAGCTGATGTATTATAAATAGACAAACAGTTTTAAATTAGGCTATCTGTAAATTTCTGAACGTTCAGCTAACTTTAGTCCATACCCTTAAAATATAATGTAACTAGCTGAACACGGGTGCTTCGCCACGATTTACTTTTATCTGTTCGCAATTATTCGGGTTGCCATGACGATTGATAAAGCTTTGACGCCTTAACAACCACGGCCATCGTGGCTATAGTTTTACTAATAAAAAGCTACAATATCGCTGAGTAACATAGGCTATAATTAATTTTGATAAAAACATTTTTTATTTCAATATCTGTAAATTTAGTAGGGAAAAATTCTTAGGTTAGGCCTATGCTTATGAATCAACACATGTATTCACATTTATTACCATAGCAACAAATTGAATAAAATAACAGATAAAACAGCTGTTTCGATACGTAGTTATTTTGCAACAAAATTGTACAAATTGTCATTTTAAGGCTCCGCTTTAATAAAAGAGAAAGCAACCGGCGACTCCCGTGCTTCACCCTATAGCGGTGTCCTAACAGTGAAGTTTCTTGCAGCTGAGTGCTTTGGCATTGAATCATTTCAAACCATTTTATAAATCTGCCGTTAGTAGGTGAGAAAAAAACCAAACATTCCTTATAAAATTGGGGATCCGGCTTGCGATGTACTTTCAACTATTCATTTTTACTATTCAACTATTCAAGATGTTTTTAAAAGGGAGAACTTTTTTGCAGGAAATATCCCACAGCGATTAACGTAGGCTCATGAAAAAAACACACAAAAAGAAGCCCAAACATTAGGCTACGATACTCGGCAAATACTTAAAATTTACTCTTAAAGTTTGTTAAATCACACAAAAATAAAGTCCTCAAAATACCACGTGTTATTTGTACAAGAGAATTTTTGTCTTAAAACTCGCCCTTAGATTGAGAGCATCATTCAACGTACGCTTAATAGCATAATACGTTTCAATTTGAAAATTAAACCTTCCCATACCCCGCAAAATTTTAAATGTGCCATTTTATTACTTTATATGTGATAAATAATACAAAAATGTAAATGCCAGCAAACCGTTGTAATGAGTTTTATCGTAATTTTGTATTTACAACTGACAACCGATTTATTATTAGAGGAATCACATGTGCTTTCAATAATTAGACAGCCGATCCAGGTTTTACCGTATTTTCCTGTACAGTTAACAACAAAAGTATCCTTTGTGAAGCAATTATTAAACCTGGATAAGTGAGTTCGTTTGTGATTTCTTTCAGTGACAAATTTATTATTAACTAGGGGAGACCACTAGGGGTTAGGCTGCGCAGGCCAACCCCCGATGGAACCTTCTAAAAACATATGTTGTTTTATTTATAATAAAGGGGTAGGTTAATAATAACCTCAAAACTAAGATGGTAAATAATTTTAAATGTTCAAATCAAATTGTTTCGTATATTTTATATCAGCAGTTTGTAATAAAGGATAAAAGAACTCAGGTCTACACTTACTCAAAAACCTAACCAAAAAGTTATAAATACAAATAATTGTTTCATATTTTGAAATCAGCTGTTAATATTGGTTAATGACTATCAATTACCATATATTATTAATAAATAGGCCTACTATTAAATTATAATATGTCCTATTTATTTTTAATTAGGATGTAACATAGTTTTTTCTTATTTTTAAATTCCTTAACGCAATTTTTTATTGGTGTGTGTGTGTGTGTTGAAACATGTGTTGGTTCAGTCTAGGCCTAACTTAAAATATTATTTTGTACTAAGCTGGACATCCGAATCAACTGTTTTATCTGTTATTTTATTCAATTGGTTGCTATGATAATGAATGTAAATACATTTAAGAAATAAAATATGTTGGTTTATCAGTCTAGGCCTAATCTTAAATTATGTTTAATTTATTTTTCCTGCTTTAACGGCAACATACACACATAATTTATGTTTTTGTACACATCTTTGTACAGTACGTTTTAAATGATATAAGTTCCATTTTTCAATTGTCGTTTTTTAGTTTTTCATAATGGTGCTTATTTATTGGTATTATACACCTGTGGGTTTAACGACCAACTTGATCCTGTTAATTTGTTCCGACTAAATTTACAAATATTTAAATAAAAAATGTTTTCATCAATATGAATTCTAGCCTATGTTACTCAGGGATAGTGTAGCTTTTTATTTTAAAAAAATCAATCGGTTCAGTTCGAGAGATTACCCCCCTCATACAAACATACAAACGAACAAATTTTTCCTCTTTATAATATTAGTATGGATAGTGTGTGCTGTTTTTACTTCAACAGATTGCTTTGTTCACAAAAAGCATCTTAAAATGTAAAAATCCAAATAATAGTTTTAAGTTTTAAATCAGCTGATAATCTAAATATTAGCCTATAGGAAACAGCTGACTATTACTATTTTTTTTATTATTGAGTATATTTTTTGTTGTTTTTATGTTCAATAGATGCTGCAATTTTTCAAACAGTTTATAAAAACCCGCTTTTATTCAAATGGCAGTTTGTGTCAAAATTTCAAAGCAATCTGTGAAGAACTGACTGAGATTATCAATTTTGAACAAACGCACATTTAGGCTACATTTTTAATTATATAGACTGTACGATGACAAAATTACAATTTTTTTAAATATACTTATAATTATATAGTACTGTCAAATGAAACAGTTAATACACAAACCTTGCGCCATTATTATTCCAAAATTTACAACCGGAAACCCTTTTCAACTACAACTGAAAATCCTTTCAACATTTAAAAAAAAACAGCTGTGATATTTTGAAATGATTACCTCCAAATGTTTAACAAAAGATTGTAAATTTCATTTGTGTAGAGTGAAACCGAAGACGTTAAATCTTCAACGCGTCTTTGAACGGGGAAACATGATGGCAGTAAATCTCGATCCTTGAGGAACACCTTTCATGCGAGATTCAACGCATATTGCAGGCATTCACACAGAAACAGTAGCGTCTGCAGGAAATGGACACAAGCCAAACAGACTTTTGTTTAGTAGACTTTATGGGAGAATACATAACCTCTATGGTACACGCATTACCCGACAATCTTAGGAAGTTTTTAAAATTGGAATTTTTACTGCCGTTTTTTTTAACTGCAGAGATATTTTACAACGGAAATTTGTCGAATTAATTTGAATTTTTTAAACTGCCATCAATGTTTAGAAAACAAAATCTTGCCAAGTTGAAAACAAACAAATCTTTGAGAGGGCAACCACATGGGATCAAGCTTTTAATTCACTAGACTAAAAAAATGGTCCATTCAAATTAGTAAAATAAATTGCTGTTTTATGGTTTTCACCACCCGCATTCATAAAATAATTAGATCGCGCAGCTGAACCCCGGACGTGAATTTCCAAAATTAAGCTCATTTGTAATTAGGATTTCAACTAACTATTTGTGAAAGTGGTCGACACTCATGGTGGTCTGCGAGTACAAAATATCATAAAAATTAGTAGAATTTGTTTTCTCTTCAGCCACTTGTCCCGGTTCAAACGCTGACAGTCGTTTGAGAGTTTGTACCTTGCCCTTGCCCCCTTGGATTATAGACTGTTTCGCTTCGCTCAAAGCGTCAATTGTCATAGCGGACAAATTCGCTTTTTATGATTTTATAAAAGATAAGCTACAAGGTAGTGTAAAAGAAAGAAAATGTGCAGAATATATTTATTTTGTTAGATAAAACCCCAAAAAGGTTTCATTCTAGCACGAAAATTTTTAAAATACTAAAAACAACTGAAATAAATAAAAAAAATTATATTTTTAATTAGTATTGGAATGTTTGGGGCTTAAAATTGGCACATTTGTCATGTCCCCACGTCAACGGGTTCTCCCAAACTACAAAAATAAAGAAGAATTAATTCCAAAGATATAAAACAATATTTAATCAAAGTAACATAAATTTAAAATTAATTTAAAAAATAAACTCACTTCAGGTGAAATTATTGCTCAATGGTTCCGACTGTATCTGGCTAGTGACGTTGGCTTTTTTGTGGGTTATTCTATTCGGCGTTGTTTATTACACCTAAGAACACAAAATAAGACCATTAGGAACACAAAATAAATACTCCCAGAAGTAAAATACCAACGTTCAAATAAAATTATAACAACAATGAAAATTAAATATTACATCGTCTCCGCCTCACAACAATTAATTAGAGGCACTTTTAATCGTATTACGAACTATACTTCAATCAGACTACTGCAAAATAACACAAGAAATCAAATAAAAACGTATTTTCTGAATTTTATTTTCAAAAATTAAAATTAATATTAATTAGCTGTGTACCCGTGCTTCAATATGGTATTAACTTTTGAATATTAATAACTTAACTAAGATTTTTACAAGCCTAACTGTATCGTGTGGTTATTTATATAAGAATATTATCACACACATAAAAATGTATGTAGCCTACACGAATTTTTCTACTCTGAACACACGTCAAACATTTAACTGATTTACAAAATTATATTTTAATATTTGGTAATTTTGTCATCTTATTGTTAGTAAATATTTTAACACTGAACAAAACCACAAAGTTTAAAAACGAACGAGACTGGCCACTTGGATTCATTAAAAGCACTAAGTATTCATAATAAATCAGCTGATAGTTGTAGATACAAAATGAATATAAAACTCACAATAACGGTTTACAGGTAGTTATGTTTTCCACTTGTATATTAAAATTACACTAATTTTACTTTTTCACTATACCATAGTATAGAGAAAGTATAGTGATCGCAAAAAAAATCAACGTTGAGATTTTTGTGGAAATTTCCGTTTTGGGACCCCCTGAGTCCAAAAAAGTGGTTTTTACAAAATGTCTGTCTGTATGTATACAAATCTAGAGCGAAAACTATTCCATCAATTTCAAACAAATTTGCACCAAACATGTCAAGTAGGCCTGTACAGATGCACGAAAAACGGGTTTGAAATTTTTTGAAAAACAAGCCCCTTTTTGGAAAAACAACAACCAAAAATCAGTTATTATTATTTTTTTTAAACCGCTCTAACGATTTTGATAAAATTTGGCTTATTTGTAGCCTTTAATGTACCCTACCATATGCAAAAAAACCGCATCTTTCAAAATTCTCGTTTAGCTAATAATAATAACTGATTTTTGGGGTGTTTTAGCCATAAAGGGGGTTGTTTTTCAAAATTCTTTAACCTTTTTTCGTGCATCTAAACAGGCCTAATTGACGTGTTTGGTGCAAAATCGTTAGAACCGTTTTTTTTTATAAAAAAAAAGAATAACTGATTTTTTTGGTTTTTTGCCAAAAAGGGGGTTGTTTTTCAAAAACTTTCAAAACCTTTTTTCGTGCATCTATACAGGCCTAATTGACGTGTTTAGTGCAAATTTGTTCGAAATCGATAGTTTTCTCTCTAGATAATAATAATAATATTTATTAGTTAATCTAATACTTTAATAAATCACCTCACCCCTGCCCCTCCTACAATTATGAACTGACAGTGAATCTGTTTAATAATTTAAATATGTTTGTGAGAAAGTGTGTGCTAGTTCCTAGTACCGATTATTAATTATTAAATGCGGATTTAACGATAACTCAGATCACAGCCGATATAAAGATTTAATGAACCGCAGAGCACAGATGAGTTCTTATTAGCGAATAGCCACAGGAAATATGAGTATTCCAGTGACTCCTAGGATGGTGAGACTTAGGATCGGGAATGGTCCAATGAACACCGATCATGGTCCCCAGAACATGTTTCGGGGTGTCGTTAAAGATGTGATATATCTCTATATACAGAGTGTTCAGCTTCGACTGTCCGAAACCTTTTGGGGTTATTTGGCAGCTAAAACGAATATTATTATCTCGATCTGTTTTCTATCTGTCCGTCTGTATGTGATTTTTACAAAAAAACTTAATATCTCAGAAACGATATAAGATATAATCTTAAAATTGAGTATAAATATTAATCTACGATAAGGTACATGTTACTTTAAAAAATTGTTTTCCTGCAACAATCCGTTTCAAAATGGCGGCAGTTGAAAAATTTCAATGTTTTAACATTGATGTTTACATCTAGAAAACTATACTTTTACAAATAAACGGTATCAGGAAACTGACACATACTTTCTCCCTCATTATAGAAACTTAATATAAAAATACTATTACCAATTTATTGTGATTCTTTTATTTTTAACAGTCATTTTCCCATAAAAATCCATAAAATAATGGAAAAATCAACTTTTCTCAAAAACGGCTAGAACGATTTTGATGAAAATTTTACAGTTTATAGTACTTTAGGTCCCTAATAAACTATAAAATTTTAATCAAAATCGTTACAGCCGTTTTTGAGAAAAGTTAATTTTTCCGTTATTTTATGGGTTTTTATGGGAAAATTACCCTTAAAAATAAAAAATTCACAAAAATGAAAAAAACGCCTGGAGATACCGTGGATTAGTACCTCCATACCAAATTTCATCAAAATCGAACGACTGGTTTAGGCTCTAGGTCTGATAACATCCACACAGACACACAGACACACAGACACACAGACACACAGACACACAGACACACAGACACACACACAGACATCACTCCGAAAACCACTTTTTTAGGTTCAGGGGGACCCAAAACGGATATTTCCACCAAAAACTCAAACTCGAAAATTTTGACGAATACAATACTTTCTCCATATACTATGGTATAGGGGGAGAAAGTAAAAAAATGGAAAGACGGAAAGATGGAATTTGTCACCAAATTTTTAGTAGCCTATATTTTAAGACAAATTCAACGATATATGGTTTTTAATAATTGATTCATACATAACGGAGGTAACTCAAATTTAGTGGTCGAATGTAGGGCTATTCGGGTGGCCATACATATTTATGACATAGTAATAAAAAGACCTATTAGAATCTAAAATGTACCTTGTTTAGATGAATATTTATACCCAGTTTTAGGATTATATCTTAAACCGTTTCTGAGATATTAAGCTATTTGTAAAAATCACATACAGACGGACAGACAGAAAACAGATTGAGATAGAACAAATGTTATACTGTATTATTTGATTGTTTTTAAGTGACAAATAACCCCGTAAAGTTTCGGAAAGTCGAAGCTGGACACTGTATAAAATGAATGTTTGTTTCTTTGTTCTCGAAAGTCTCAAAAATGGGTTCTGAAATGGGGTTGCTACCCCTATACAATAAAAATGAATTGGACTAACTTCCGACAAGCTATAGAGCTAATTTTGTGTGTTATTATTCTTAAGTAATATAAAAAAACTATTGCAATTACATAATAATTCATGCACTTCGTTAATAAATAATACTCAACTAATTTCACAATTTACACATATTAGTATCAGGGTTGTTTAGAACACATGGTCACTATAATCAAAGATATTAAAATGGGGTGGTTGCCCCTATACAACAAATAAAAATTGCACTTGCATCCTACAAGCTATAAAGCTAAAATTGTGCAATTTTGTTCTTTAGTGATATAAAAAACCATTTGCAATTTGATTACCTAAATCAAATGGATGAAATGTGATAACTACCCTTCAAATTAAATAATAAATTGTACACTTACTTGTTCAATATGCTCAAAAACTACTCAACTAATTTCAATAAATATTTCACAATTTGCACATTTTAGTATCATGATTTGATTTTTATGTATGTTCGCACTCAACCAGCCACATTTCACTTCCATAATATGGTTTTCTATGTCGCTCGGACCAATTCGTTAGAAAAATACCCAGCAACCAGAAACACGTTTTTTGACAGGAAGTAAATAGTTTTTGAGATTTTTCATACTAGAATTAAACTATTTTGGAGTTTTATATAAATATAGGAGATTATTTTGCACGTTTTATTTTTTACGTTACCTTTATAGCCCTGGTTCCCTCAAAATCGATCAAAACGTAAAATTTCATAAAAGTACCCGGTTCAAATCCACGTGGGAATTTTACCGTGAGGACATCTTCCGAGCGATGCGAAGCAGTCCATAATCCAAAGCCGTAAGGTCAAGGTGTAAACTGGTAAAGAGAGTGTTTCGGCCAATTTCAAATTTCAATTGTCTAAGAAATCTGAAAAAGCAATTTTATGACCATCGCATGTACTGGAAACAGCTGTTTTGATATAGTGTGTTGAAAATATTTGTTTTAAATGAATTTTAAATTCTTCACTTAGGAATTCTATAGCATCGCCTTTTAAAACTGCACCGCGCTGGCAAACTGAGGTGTATTTTACTACACCGCAGAGCAGAACATTAAGTCACCAATTGCTTTTTATATCTGCAACTCAACACACCATGAGTCATGATACTACACGCATCCCATACTTCAGAACATATCGCGTGGAAGGAAATTGTGCAATTTCCATGTGGCAGAAGTTTGTCGCGAAGTTCTCGCGTGACTGGATACGTGCACGCGTGATGCAACCCTCATCCTTCACGTCATCTACCCTCGTATCATGACAGGCTAATCAAAACAAATGTAGGACTGTGATTAAGTCGTGCCAATTTTAATTCTCTCGTCTAATTGCTTTTTACGAGATCATTTATGGTTGAAACGATTTGCTACAGGGCTGAATGGGATTTTGCATTGTTAACGGACCCTTTATAGTTTCGACATGTGTATGACCGTGTGTCACAGCTTCGTGGTGCCTTCAACTCAACTTACAACTTCTTATCGTCGGTCAGCTTCTGTTACGATGCCGACGGACGGGATGCAAACCTCTGCGAGCTAAGTAAAGCAGTAAAAAATCCGAGGATACAAGGTCGAGGTGCAAATTCATAAAGGAGTTTTTCCACTGCTAGCGGAACGAAGGAGCGCTTGAGCCAGCGTTTAAGGCTCTTCGTGAGTAGACCAATTCACCAAATAGTTGGTGAAACTTATTTTTGGAAATTCGCTCAACTCAAGTCAGCAGTTCAGCGGCGAGGTCGAATTATTTAACATTATTCACGATTCATGATCCTCCAAAATCTTTAATTACCCTCTCTGTAAGTTTCTATGACATCCAATCCTGAAAGTATTTATTTTAGTATGAACATTTTACATAACTACTTAATGCATCGCCACCTATCGCATTTTCTGCTTCTCGGACATGTCTCTCAATGGTTCTCGAAGAAACATCAGACTCTTTGGAGAGATCTGAAGGCAATGTTCAGCCTAAAACGATGCTAAAGTGTTTTTCGAGGTTTCTTTATTCCTACAAAATATTGGACTCCAACAAAGCAGATTTTTCGTGTTAGAATTGTGGTGGATCTACCTCAACTCTTCATATTTGATTGCCAACCTTTGGATAGGGAACAATTTACGTCACTACAGCAGTGTTGCTAAATGTACGATAATTATCGTATTTGTACGATATTTTTACCTCTGTAAATAATCTGTTCTCCTAACCTAAGGATCGTACACAATATAAGATAATATTGTATTTTTCTATTTGTACTATGCAAATAATATCGTACAATAAGAAGACAATATTCTTGACAAATTATCATGATGTAGTATCGATCTATAAACACTTCATGATATGCTCAACTATTGATTTGTATGTAGCATATTAAACAAACAATTGTCATGAAAAATCTATGTAGTAAACAAGACAAATAAGTAGTATACGGTACGTTTATTTTATACTATGGGCACTGCCACTGCTTGCTTCGTTTGCCAACACCCACAGGGACTCGCGGAGAAGCAATGTAATCACATTACAATATTACACTGATATGTTCACTGAAATGAAGATTGATTAGGACAGAGGCACTTGGATCGTAGTAGGATGGTGGGGGTGTTGTATTATAGATCTTCAAGCATTCGCATTAGGGACAAGTTTTTTTTTTTTGAATGATAGGATTTTAGTATATAATAGAGCGATATAAACCTCAAAAAACAATGCACATCAAAAATATAGATGATACCAATTAAGTAGTGATTAAAATATACATCTGGTTAGATATTATAAAATATAGTTGATTCCGACTAAGTGGAAATTAAAAAATTCATAGGGTAGCATATACAAAAATGTAGTTGATAAAAACTAGTTGGTAATTAAAAAATAGGCCTATATGGGGTAGCAAATAAAAAATATAGTTGATACTGACTAAGTGGTAATTAAAAATATATTGGAAAAGAAATCAAAATTGTAGTTGATACCGACTAAGTGGTAATTAAAAAATATAGTTGATACCAACTGAGTGATAATTAGAAAATATATGGTGTAACAAATAAAAAATATAGTTTATACTGACTAAAGTGTTTTAAAAAAACATATGGGGTAACAAATAAAAAATATAGTTGATACCAACTAAGTCGTATTAAAAACTATATGATTTAGC
>JAGFPH010000009.1:846778-861430 GCA_018207615.1 Philaenus spumarius
ACTAAACCCTATCTCAAAGCGTTTAGCGGAGAAAACGTGAAATGCTTTTTATGGTTACGTGGTCAAAGGCGTCACATGTTGAATACTGTAGAGTTCTGTGGAATTGTTTTTTTCTTTCTAATTTAAGGCAGTTTGTAGATTGAGGCAAATGAAATTGAAAAAGTTTTTAAAAGGTATTTCAGATTATAGTTCACTTTAAACAACTTACGATGGAAATTAGGATTGTACTTGTAAAGTATATTTTGCTATTGTAAAAATACCTTTTATTTTTTCCGGACAACAATTCTTATGTTGATAATCCCAGATTCCGGTTTATTTATTTTTACTGTCATTAAACAGTTTTACAACTAACTGCAATAGACATTCTCAACCTTAAAACGACAGACTTAATCATTTATTAAAAATTATTTGCTGTGGTTCAACAGAATATTAACATATACAAATACTAGAAGCTCCACCCCTCGCTTCGCTCAGCAACTCCGCCGGCGACAATGCAAACAGATTATTGTATACTCTGATATTTTCACGGAAATGTCGACTGAGCGATGATCTGTACACAGCTAAAGTAAAACAGAGACAAAAAAAGTCACGACCAACCCCAATAATGCAAATTGAGACATGCATTGTAATTTCACCATTAATATTTAATTAATAAATAATCAACATTTCAACAACTAATTTTAACAATATATTAAAGGAAACAATATAATTTGTAACACTAGAATTTTGACTTATAATACAGTGTCCCTTTTTTTGGTTTTATCTAATCTAAAAAAGAAAAAAGTTGTGAAGAATAATTAACTGATTATAAATTTGACAAATTGGTTGCAAATGAACATGTTTAGTTCTTTGTATGCCTAACAAAAAATTATGTAAAGTTTTTGATAAAAATCAGCTGTTTTATCCGAATTTTCACTATTTGTACGCTTTAAAATACACATTTTACAAAATCCTTTTCTTAATGGGCGTCTATGGTCCCATAGGAATATAACTTAATATTTTCGTATTTCTAGCTTATATAGTTTTTGCCTGAGTTGATTCTATGTCAATAAGTAATTCAGTGAAAATTAAAAAAGGCATAATATACCATCAACAAATTTGTCTTACCCAAACATATTTATGAAGTAAAAAGAATTACCCTACATAGTTTGGAACAAAAATAGTTTGTGTAATGATCCCAAACTTAACACCTAGCAATTTAACTGGATCATTTTGCTGATTTTTCTGTAAATTACTTATAGAGAAGAGTAGTCGCTCTTGTTTATTAACATTGAGCATAGGTCAATTTCTAGACAACCAGAGTGCAGATCTTTCCAATTTAGTGTTGGCCGTATCTTTTACATCCTCTAATTTTTTACTGCCTGTAAGTAACGTTGTCTCGTCTGCATAAAGACTGATTTGTCAGGCAGAAATCCTGGTTTCGGCCAACTATGTCCTCCAGTTTTAGAACCCAACTGGTAGCAGTTGCAATTTCAGTTGTGAGGATGAAGGATCCGACAAGTTATTATAACTGATCAGTCCTGAATCTGTTTTGTTTTTAATTTCAAAAATTTGTCTTTGAAATGTGAAAGGCTGAGAATCCAAGGATACAAGTGACATTTTTTGAATAATGGAGTTAAATGCAGGAACTGGCTCTTCAACAATTTAAAATGTTTGTGGCCTAGGAATATAAATGTAAGTCTATCATGTGCTGAGACCTAGTGTCGAAAAAAAACTACTTTGTAGAAGAACTGTTTAGCTAAGAGATACATTTGATGCAAGTTACTTTACATTGGTAGTTTTCTTGTCCATGTTTGGAATGTTTTATTACATAACTTCTAATTCCCGTTAACACGATCACTGCTACGCAAATTCCGTATTTCCTATTCTAGGAGCTGACCTTTTATTTTTTATATTTATATCCTAAATGAGTAGAAATTATTTTATTTTTTATTTTTGAACCTTTCTACGTAATAATCACTAATATTTTAAAGCAGACGCACATGTGCGTCCATAGCACATAGGCTGAAAATTGGCGTGCCAAGCTCGCAATGCTCTGTGTATTGAAAATACTCCCAATATGCGGGTTGGCGTGCAATGCACTGTGCGTTGGCCGCTTCTCATAGTGTTCAGTGTCAAGCTCACTTGTCCGTCCTTAGCAGTGAACGTGTTAACAGCCCGGGGGAACAAGTGACAACTTTTATCAAATATTATCGGCCGTCGGTCTCAGATTATATGCCACCACTATAAAATCCACCACGTGGATTTGACCAACGTACTTTTATGGTATTTTACGTTTTTATTGGGGGAACCAAGCGAGCTAAAGTTCGCGTAAAAAACAAAATGTGCAGAATAATATCCTAAATTTAATTTTTTAGATAAAACTCTAAAAAAGATCATTCTCGTACCAAAATTTGCAAAAAAAATTTACTTCATGTCAAAAACGTACTTCCGGTTGTTGGATTTTCTGGCTAACGAACTCGTCCAAGCGACGTAGACTACCACCGTGGGTACCAAATTTGGACCAAATCGGACTTAAAATGCGGCTGCTAGAGTGAGAACACTTATATACACATTTTTATTGACGCCCCAAAACGTGTTCTGGGGACCATGATTGGTGCTCATTTACTACTCCCGACCTTAGATATTACTATAAGGGTCACTGCAATAGATCATTTTTCCTATGGAAATTCTCTTATAAAAATGAAGTGAATTAGTTTATAAATGTTACAAAATGTGGATTAGTAAAACATAAACAGTGAGAGGTATAAAACTCAATGAAATAATACAAAAGAAACGAATCCAATGAAATAAATCAAGAAATCGAAATACTGTATTGACAATGTTGTCAAATTAAACAGTCCGCTCATACTAATGTTATTGAACGTAGATGGCGTGACATCCGTGAGAAGATACCGAAATACAGAAGAAATAACTGCATTTTGTCGGTTACCTGGCAGAATATTTAAAGCGTAGCTTCTGCACGTTTACCCTCAAACGAACGTTTACAGCGAACGTTTACCCTCAAATAAGGTAAAATATTTTTTTTCTATACTGTTACTAATTACGTTGTTTTGTATAGAAATTTTCGACCCATAAAAAATACCTGAAGTATCAACTTACAGGCTCTAGTCGCAGTAGGTTTAAAGTTGTAAACATGTGTATAACTTGGTGATACTTTTTGTTTTCTAAACAAAGGTTTTCAGCTGATGCTATGTTTTTAGTTTCTAAACATGGTAGTACCAATGAATACTTAAATGTTAAGAAGCGCACGTCTTATGGACTCAATTCTAACAGATTTTACAAACTTGGCGCCCTAAAGATTTGTAGTTGGGCGCGACTCCGAGAGGAAGCGCTGGCAAACCATTTAGCGTGCGTTGGAGAGCGAGAGAGCGCGAGATAGTGTTTCTCCCCTCTCATTGGTATAACGATAATGCAATTCATTTGCACTATATTTAGATTACTTGCCGAGTGCGGCTGGCTGAACGAAGGGTTTACCCCACTCACACAAGGACAGGGAATAAAAACTTTCGCTATTGCGTTATATACAATCCCAGATACAATCGCGTTTTGTTTGTTTAGAAACTAAATATAACTTATATAGGTATTTTCAGGAACACAATTTGTTGTAATTATTTTATAATTGATATTGTAAATATGGCTATTTTTCTTTTAAGTTTAAATTTGCATTTGCGTATATAACTTTGTAAATAATTAAGTAATAATATATTTTGTATTGCTACAAATATATTTTGTCAGTAAATATATCTATTTCGTGTATGGAA
This sequence comes from Philaenus spumarius, assembly GCA_018207615.1. Classification (NCBI taxonomy): domain Eukaryota; kingdom Metazoa; phylum Arthropoda; class Insecta; order Hemiptera; family Aphrophoridae; genus Philaenus; species Philaenus spumarius. The sequence continues at coordinate 850,543 of JAGFPH010000009.1, forward strand.
AATTAAATTTGTATTGAGTTTATAATACTTTGTAAATAATGAATTAATAGTTTTGTTTCTCGTTTTATTGCTACACGCATATTGACAGTCCAGTTTATAAATATAATTAGTTTATACTGCAATTTCTGAAAAATAAATAAAATATAATCTTTAAATTACAATCAGCCATGTATGTAAACGTTTGTTTTAAATACCTTCCATTTGTTATACAATTGACAATTTTTTAAATACCAAGTTGGAATTATCTTCCTCAGAAAATTAAAATAAAATTCAAAAAAGTAAAACGCAAGCCGGATCCAAAATTTAATACAGAATCTTTAGTTTATTTCTCATCACGCAAATATAAAAATTATATAAAACGGTAAAAAAAATTATAAAATTGTTTGAAGTGAGACAATGTCAAAGCACTCTGCTCCATGAAACTACATTGTTAAGCCTATCCTCGTGCGAGTTGCCGATTGCTTTCTCTTTTACTGGAGCAGACCATTAAATTTATGCATCGTAATGTATAAAAAAATCGTTTTCCCAGAAGTTTTGAATCACTTATTAAATTATAAAAATATGTATGTCAAGTTCAATGGACAGCATTTTATTTAATCGCCTGGTTTTTTATTTGTATAAAAAGTATTCAATCTTCATTTTTTGAATTTGTTTTTTATTTAAATGTTATATAATTTGAAAAAGATGGCAAATAACTTTGTAGCCTTGGCGAAATCTGTGATTATACAGGTATAGTCTAGTCTTTGACAATATAACCTTAATAACATTTCTTATTTCTCTATTTTTATTCTCTATTTTCTCTATTCTTATTTCTTTATTTTATAATGTTAATAACTAACATTATTTCTCATAATAATAACATTAGAAATGAGAACCTATATAGGATTGCTGCAACTGGGTTCACAAAATGTTTTATTATTGATCAAAATATCAATTGATTACAAGCATTTAATGATTACAAGCCTTACACCAAGTGTTATCAACGTATGTTCATTAATAAGGGAGATGTATAATGTTATTTATTCGCCATAAAATTACATGTGCTATGAGTACGTAGGTTTGCTGCCATGTGGGCTTAAAATACTTAGGTTTAAGCAAATAACAATATAATCTGGACTAATGAAGTTATTACCAAGTTTCATCAATATATGTTCAGAAATAAGCAAGATTGAACAACGTACTGTGTTTAGCATTTTAAATATCTCTGCAGTGGATTGACGTAGAACAAACTCCCTCTAACCGGTGGTATTAAATTTTTTGGAGTTTTGGCCACTTGCAAGCATATTTTCAAAAACTCGTAAAAAATAGTAATTCTAACCCAATTCAAAAGTGTTCCACAGCTTTTTTTTATATAGAAAAAGGTTCAGAAAATTAATATTAGCAACTAAAAAATTGATTGATGTAAAATTACAAAAGTTATTGGCTCAAGATAAAAAAATTTTCAATAGGCCCTAACGGAAGAAAAATATTCAACTTTATTCCAATATAAAAAGCAGATAACATTTTTTTGTAATTTTTCAAAATATACAAATTTAGTTATAAATAGAAAAGTATAAACATAATTATCAAATTCAAAACTTTTTTTCAGAAAATACATGTTTTTATGTTCCTGCAACAAGAAACGCTACTAAAACAGGCCTATTTTGAAAATAAGTAGGCCGATATATTTTTTACCTCAAAATTAATTTATATTATACCAAATTGTAGAGAATAAAACATAGAATTGAACTGTATACTTGAAAATGTTATGTATCCTTTTATTTTGGTCTCAGAAATTCTAGAATGAAAGAAATTGTCTAAACGTCTGACAAATTTCACCAAAAATTATGTAAATAAAGTTATATAACACTGTAAAATATTGTTTATAATTTATTTCAAGATAAACAAAAGTTTTGTAATTTAGTTCTAAATAGAGTGCATAAAAATAAATATAAATTTCAAAAACATTTCAGAAAGACATGTTTTTATGTTCCTGCGTCAAGAAACGCTACTAAAGCAGGCTATTTTGAAAATGGAATTATGAATATTATATACTTTATTAAAAATCAAATTTATTTGTACCAAATTGTAGAGAACAAATCATAGAACTGGACTGTACAAATTTTGTACAAATTGTAAACTTCTCTTCAATTATTATATTACTAGAATCACTTAATAATTACCATAACAATGTTTTATTTGTTTATACGTTATTTGCAGTCACTTTAACAAAAATTAACTTTTTAGATCTAACCACTATCTCTTACCTTTCTTTATCGCTCACTGGAAAATAGAAAAAAGGTACATCTGCATTGGTTGATGAATTCTGACAATTAATGTAAGAACACTTTTTCCCTCCACTTTTTTTAGTACTCATCATAAACAATAACTAACAAAATGCTCCAATACACACCACCTACAACTTCAACGGAATATACAGCAATTAATATTAAACGCCTAAATATTCATTGCCTGCCGTCTCAAAATTTCTCATTTGACTGAAAATAGCTCTGCTTCATTTTCCGTCTCTTTCTTTCATATTCAGTCGCTCTCGCTCTGTATGGTCGTTACATACCAGAAAAATAGGGGAAGAAAACATTGTATCTCGCGCTCTCTCGCTCTTGACCTCGCACAAAATCATACGACCATCGTTCAACCAATCTTAATATAATAAAAAAGAAAACGCCTTACATTTCTTTCTTTCGTGGACTTATAAATAAACCCGTCTCTTCTAAATCACAGTTTGTACAAATTATCGATGATGTTTCTTTTACCTTAAAAATTATCTCAAGTATTGCTTACATATTGTATTGAAAAATATCATGAAAAGCATTTTAAGAATAAAATACTAACATTTAGTAAATAAATTACCTTTAAAAATTTTGCTTACACAGCCACAATAAATAGGAAAAGAGAATACAAAAGTGTAAATATTCAAAGCAAATGAAATATATATCAGTCAAGTGATAAAGTTAGAATAAAATTGTAATTACTTATCAAATTACTACATCACTTCATAAATAAATTAACATTAAAAAAACATATTTTAAACTACCAATCTATGTAACTCTAATATTATACATTATTGTCACTAATAAATAAGAAGAATCTGAGAAAAATTTATAGTAATAGATATTTGTTTTTTTACGTTAAAGCACGCAGTACCTTTTTTCGATTACAAAAAAAATCTCCTACATTGATTAAGTAATTGCACCTTTCTTAAAATAAAAAACATACATAGTTTAACAATACTGTATAGGATTACTCTTAAATTTAAAGGTGGAAAGAGAAGACAAAAAATGAAAACTCAAGAACAAATAAATGCTTATTGTATTTAGCAAAAGGGATGCATTATAAATTTAAATATTTACTTTTATTATGAACTTCCTTTGAAATATTAATAAATAGTCAAAGTATAAAAATTTCTATATCAACTGTAACTTTCTGTTCTTCATAGCGAACTTTTCTTCAATATCGTTAGTTCCAATATGTTCTCTGAGTATTTTCTTCTCTATGTACAACAAAGATAAGTTTGAAAATCTCTCTTGAACACTACATAAATTCGTTTCTTTAGTCCGACTAGCCAATCGTAGACCGAGTGAGAGGGAGAGGGGAGAAACACTCTCTCGCTCTCCACCGCACGCTAAATGGTTTGCCAGCGCTTCCTCTCGGAGTCGCGCCCAACTACAAATCTTTAGGGCGCCAAGTTTGTAAAATCTGTTAGAATTGAGTCCATAAGACGTGCGCTTCTTAACATTTAAGTATTCATTGGTAGTACTTCTTACATTCAAAAAAATGTGGCAACGCTGTAATATCACCGCAGCAATATGGTGATTCAGAACTTGCCTATGTTAATTCGCCTATTTAATTTTTAGTTTTGTTGTTTTTACTGTACGTGTTTTAGTTGATTTCCCACCATCGGTGAAGTGTATAGTTTCTTTATAATATATAAAGGAAAATCACCTTTATAAATACAGTTTTTATTTCGGCTCGCATTAAAATGCCAAAGTATTGAAATCATGCGATAATTTTTGTGTGTCTGTCTGTCTGTTAGCACGATATATGCACTCACAGACGTCCTAGAAAACTTCTGGTGGTGCCAAAATCTTCGTCATTTTATTGCGGAGAGTTGTAAAGCTTTTGAGCTTTCTAGCGTGAGTCGTAGCTCGTCGGGGACAAAATTTTGAACATATTTGGTCAAAATTTTCAAAATACAGTGTAGGGTAACGTTTTATATGTTTTTGGGAATGGGAAAATTGATTTTCAGAGTTAAAAAGTCTTAGCGCGTTGGGGACACGTTTTTGAGTCAACATTTTGAAAATTCAGTCTGGAGTATCGTTTTATATGTTTTTGGGTACGGGAAAACCGATGTTGAGAGTCATAGCACGCGGGGGTCACGTTTTTGGAGTCAACCTATTTTAAATACAGTTTTGGATATCTTTTTATATGTTTCTGGATAGGGTAACCCAATTTTTATAGTTAAGAAGAGTTAAAGCGCGTCGGGAAAACGTTTTTGGGTCAACATTTTAAAAATAGAATGTGATGTATCATTTTATATGTTTTTGGGTACGGGAATCCTGATTTTGACAGTTTAAAAAAAAACACGAGCCTAAGTCTCAAAAAAGTGTTCCATATTTTCATATTGTTTTATATATTATGTTTTATTGAAGATTACAATTTCATGATTCTCTCAAAATATTAAAAAAATTCAAATATTATTTCTCCCTTTATTTCAAGTACTGCGGCTAAGTTAATATTTTTTAAATTTATTAATTAGTAATACAATCGAAGCAGGCATTTAATTTTTAATAAATAGTAATTTAAAATTTTGTTTCATTTTATATCTTTGAATATGATTTATTCCTGGGAATATGATTTAACCTCAAAAAAAAAAAAAAAAAAAAAAAAACACCGCCAAGTGTTACGTAAATCAAAGAAGATTAAACCATATATTATGTTTATCACCGAAAGACGTTGGAAATCAAACTAACCAGGGCTCTGAGGGCCCAGCTAAGGGTTAGGCTGGACACATTTCACAAAACCTTTCGACCGCCTAAAGTCTTCGTAATTCTCCTGGAAACGGACGAAATGTAATTTAAATAATTTCCAAAAACGTTCGGATTTAAACGTGATTATACATGTGGAAACGGTAGGACCGTTCAATCAATTACTGTAATTTAATACTTTGCTGTGTAATTATTGTAGAGTTGAGTACAACGAGAAGGGTAAACGATTTCGGATTGTATGATAAGAAACTCGGGGCGGACGATGGGTTTTGTTAGAGTCGAATAATTATTACTGCAGGGTTCTCGGTGTGTTATTAGCCGAACCTGGTATTGGTCTTGTCAAGGTCCTCTCAAGATCGTTTGTGTCTGTTCTTTTTGTGGTTTTATGTATCTTTTAAATATTATTACCGTTCAATAACTCCAAATATAAAACATATACGGTTTCAAACCTGCCGAAAACGTAGTTTAAAAGACAACCGATCTATGCTACATTGAAAAATATAGTTTTTCTATGGTTCTCATTAAAGACGAAAAACTGTCCTGACAACAAATTTGGTATATCTCATTCCGTGTTTAAATAATATTTAATGATTGTACTAATACGTGAAAATCAAAAATTGAACTACGTTATGGGAGTCTATCTTTATATATGCTACTAGAGGAGACACCTGCGTGCTCCGCACGCCAACCCCCAATGGACCCTTCTAAAAACATATGTTATGTTTTATTTATAATAAAGGTGTACGATCAATAATAATCTCAAAACTAAGATGGTAAATAATGATAAATGTTCAAATCAAATTATTTCTTATATTTGATAACATCAGATATAATAATGGTTAAAAGAACCAGCAAGGCTCAAGTCTACACTTTAAAACCCTAACCTAAAAGCTAGAAATACAAAAATAATTGCTTCAAATTTTGAAATCAGCTGTTAATGGAAATATTGGAGCAAACAGCTAAATTATCTGTTATTTTATTCAATTGGTTGCTATGGTAATAAATGTAAATACATGTGTTGATTTATCATTCTAGGCCTAACCTAAGAATTTTTCCGACTAAATTTACTGACTAAAGCTAGTTGGACTAAAACTAGTTTGACTAAAGCTAGTTGGACTAAGACTAGTTTGACTAAAATTAGCTGGTAAAAGTAGTTTGGCTAAAACTAGTTTGACTAAAACTAATTGGACTAAAACTAGTTGGACTAAAATTATTTTGACTAAAACTAGTTGGACTAAAACTAGTTCGACTAAAACTAATTTGGCTAAAACTAGTTGGTAAAACTAGTTTGGCTAAACACTGAAAAAACTCTAACCGGACTGCAAAGTTAAAATTAATGTTAACAGTTTTTCTGTCATGGTAACATTTATAATGTCATAATTACTTTAGAGCTTGAAATATTTGCATTGCTGTAAGGTTTTTTTAATGTTGAGTTTTACTGTAAACTCTAATGTAGTTAATGTCATAGTTAATTTAATATACGTAAAGTTAAGTTAATGTAACTATAAGGTAAATCTAACGTAATATACATCTAAAAAACGGAATGAAAACAATATCTTAATATGTTCACAATGTTAGTTTACTTACAAAGCATAAAGGCGGTTATATATGCATTGAACTGGGTTACATCCGCTATACATCCTTTAGACGGTTGCCTTTTCCTGTTTTAGAGTTACCCTGTCCACAATTACAATTTCTCACGTTTTTACGAAATTCGAATTCAGTTTCTTTTCAGTACTCGGTAGACTAACAAGTAACAACAAATACCACATCAAACAGCTATAACTAAAGTGCTTCGTTGTCGATCTTTTTGATTTTTCAACATACATGGTTGATGATGTAGAATCTTTGTTGACGTAATGGGGATTTCAAAATTATATTACAATTTTTAGGTAAGTTCAGGTATATACATAAATTAATACAGTATTATAATTAGATGCAGTAATTTTAAAAACTACCATAATAAATACGTTATATATTCAATGTTAAAATTTCATTACAGGTTATGGGAGGTTGCCTGAAGTTATACATAACTTTGTCATACTTTTTTAAAGATATATAAATAATCTATTTTCTATATATTTTAAATTATTGTTTTAATAATCATTCTGGTAAATATTTAAAATTCATTTTAGTAATCTATTTACACATAATTAGTATATTATCAAATAATATACTTGCATTTCAGAAAATGAAATAGATATACTTGCCCTATCCAATATGGAGGAAATCCATGTAAAGGAACTTATTTTTTAGTACATACCTTCCATTTAACTGATTTAACATTACTACATACAACTACACACAATTCATTCATATTATATCTTATCAAGTAAAAATATAAGGCTCAAAGAAAGAAAATTAACAACCTAGCATAATTGTACGTCAGGCATTTCGCTAAAATATTTTTTAATAACAACTACATCTTACAACAAATTAAGGATTTGTTAAACAAATATTTTAAAAGATTCAGTTTGGTTGTTTAGCTGTTTAAAAATGTGTGAATGAATTTTTAATATGTATTAGTGGTTTTTAAGAAGTACTTTTCCATTAAAGCCTCAGTTGGACTGTCAATGGCATCAGTCAATTAACATGACTTGTTTTAGGAATTTTTACATTTGAAATGACAGAGCCTTATTTTATTATTTTGTAAATATTTTTATGTTCTCCAAAAACCTAGCAATAGCATATACAAATATTTGGATAATGAATTTTGATTACTTTTATCAGAACTAATTATTTTGATATTTGAAATAATTTATGTATTTAAAATAATTTACGATGTTTACGAGTATTGATCAACCCTTGTTAACGAATTATTAAAACTAAGAATGTTTTTTATTAACAAAAAAGTTACTTCAAACTAGCTTAACTACTACTCAAGATAATAAATATCCATCTTCAGTGGGAAATGTCGCAGTAATTGATTAAATTAAAAGTAATGAACTCATTATCAAATACGGTAACTTTAAACATAGAATTTAGGTTAACATTTTAAAAAGTTGTAATTTAAAGCGTGAATTCTTTATTTTAAGATACAGTAAAAATGTTATGTCCTTAACTATGTAAATAACTACATACATTAATCTATGTATATTATATAATATATTTTATAGTTGTCTTACACTTAATTTTTATTTTTTCCAGAACTCTTACTATAGCCTAGCTCCTCTAACTGAAGGACCTCGACAGTTAGTATGCAGGGGAAAGCTTGTCGACAAATTTCGAAATAAAATAACGGAGTTAAGAAAAGCTGTTTCTGTTGTGACAAAAATAACTATTGTTACAATAAACATACTATATAGTAATTACAATCTTAACTAGTGTTAGAACTGTATTAGTATGAAGTTCACCACTACATCAACTAACCTTGCAAGGATGTTAGTTATACTGAAACACACAGAGCAATTACTCTTATGATTACAATAACTAATATGAGTGTAATATTTTGTAGATGTATTACCTAATTTTATTGTTTTTGTGACAATAACAACTAACTTACCAGTAAAGGAACACTACAATATTAAACACTCTACCTAATGTTATAACTAAATTAATTTATATTCACTACTAAATTAACTAGCCTTGCGACATAGTTAGTAGTGCCTTAATGTCATAGAAACATTAGGCTTACTGTTGAACTTACATTTGCTGCTAAGTTAATAACATTGCTATAATATCAAGAGATCAACAGTAGCTTACTTTAACAGTAAAGTTAACTACACCCTGCTGACCCGTAAACAAATATTTCTTTTACCGCAACATTAATTGTGTTGCTGCAAGGATAGAGTTTTTTCAGTGAAGCTAGTTGGACTAAAACTAGTTTGACTAAAACTAGTTTGGTTAAAGCTAGTTGGACTAAAACTAGTTTGACTAAAGATAGTTGGACTAAAACTAATTTGACTAAAACTAGTCCTTAATCCGAGACCGTAAGGCAGAAGTGCAATCTCGCAGAGCGAAACGAAGCAACGCGTGAGACGGGGCTGGAGGCTGATGTATTTCCTACACGCAGGCCTCTATTTAGCACCTTCGTGAGTAGATTAATTTCCCAAATAGTTGGTTGAAACCCTAAAACATATAAACTTAATTTTGGAAATTCGCTCGACTTACGTCAGCGGTTCAGCTGCGTGACCGAATTATTCTCAATAAGGAGGCGAAATGAACAAGTGTCAAATGATTCAAACTACCGTCAGACTATTTTCACACATTATTTAATCACTTCCACTTTGCAGACATTTTCCCCCGAGTAGTATACCTATCGAAACAACAGATGTTGACTATTTCTCCAAATGGAAAGTCCGATAAACAGTTAGCACCAGACAGATCTCATCAGCCAAACTATACATATTTACGTCATCAATACAAATGTAGCCACGATCTACGCATAGAACCGACTCTGAAAGTTGTATCCAGCTATTGAATCCGTATAATTACATAGAACAGGTGAAAGTATAAGAGTTAAAAGTCAACAGACAAACTGTGATAGAGGTCACGTGATGGCTTTAATCTGCACATGCGCAGAATTGAATAGGCCAGGTCACTGTTCTGCATTGGTTAATGAGATGTACAATTCGGACCATGTACAACTTTCTTTTACAACATTAACGATCGCCTTTATTGTTGTTAAAAATGGCGTGAAACTAAAAATGAAAACGTCAATATCTATAAGCGGCCTTGTCCTGACTAACACATAATCAATTTAGAGCAAAAACTACTTAAGATACAAATACGAAAATTTAAAGATATATTCTTACGAGGTCGTAGACGCACACCAAGAAATGATTTTGCAAAATTTTAATTTAAAACGTAATAGTGAAAATTCGGGGGTCCCCTCCTCGCTCTGTACCTAAATACCTAATAGATAAAACAGCTGTTGAGATCAAAAGCTCAGCAACACATGTTTGTTTACATTCATTACCATAGCAACCAACTTAGCAAATTTAGAATCAGTTTATTATTATTCACAACAGCTTTTTTTTTTGCTGATTTGGATCAAATTACAACATAATTTTAGGGTAGGCCTACAATGAACCAAAACACGTTTCTTGAAGGTAAATTATTCTTCACAACTACCAGGGTTTTTAGGTTAGGTAAAAGCAAACAAAAGGCTTACTGCATTAAAGCCGAACATGTGGTACTACATATCATATTGTTTTCTTTAGTTGGTAATATCAAAATTTGTTTGAAATGTTGATTATTGATTATTTAAACAGTAATGGTGAAATAACAATGCAAGCATCAATTCGAATTATTGGGGTTGGTCGTGTCTATTTCGATATCTGTCTTACATTAGCTTTGTATAGGTCACCGCTCAATCGTCATTTCCGTGAAAATATCAGAGTATACAATAATCTGTTTGCATTGGCTTCGCTGTGGGTCGCCGCGTGGGTTGGTAAGCGAAGCGAGCAGGAGCGGAGCCCCTAGTATATATTTATACTAGAAGAGACCCCTGCGTGCTTCGCACGCTTAACCACCTTGTTTAACACCTATTTAATAGTTTTTGTTGATACATCATTATACGCCATGTGACGCTCTGCAGTCTTCCAATCAGAATTCATAGGGAGTAAACTACTGTCTGTGCCATGTGGGATTATAGAAATTTAGACAAATCGTTATTCACTACGACAGTCAAAGAGCACTTAAAGCGATGGACTCAAATCACATCCAAACTGGTGAAGAAATCTCTGTCATCACTACCCAAACTCTACCAAAAAAAAAAAAAATAGTATTATTGAGATGTGTTGGACACTGTAGCATTCAAGAGAATTTGGTGGCAGACAACTTCGCAAAGAAAGGAGCATCTAAACTCTTCAAAGAACCCAGGGACCAACATTTAAAATTTGAGAAAACAACTTGGGAATCTTTTCCAGGGGGTTTTTGAAGTCGCTGGTTCCTAATCGAAA
>JAGFPH010000009.1:861440-895831 GCA_018207615.1 Philaenus spumarius
GTTTTTGAAGTCGCTGGTTCCTAATCGAAAAATATCGAAATACGTTGCCAATGCCCCGGGCGGCCCCATAGGGCCCAGGGCTAAAATTTAAAAGTTCAGAAAACGACTTGGAAAAGATTTCCCGGGAGTTTTTTTTTAAATCATTATAGAAATTTAGACAAATCGTTAATCACTTCGACAGTCAAAGAGCACTTAAAGCGATGGACTCAAATCACATCCAAACTGGTGAAGAAATCTCTGTCATCACTACCCAAACTCTACAAAAAAAAAAAAAAAACATGGTAGAATTGAGATGTGTTGGACACTGTGGCATTCAAGAGAATGTGGTGGTAGACAACTTCGCAAAGAAAGGAGCATCTAAACTCTTCAAAGGCCCCAGGGACCAACATTTAAAATTTGAGAAAACAACTTAGGAATCTTTTCCAGGGGGTTTTTGAAGTCGCTGGTTCCTAATCGAAAAATATCGAAATACGTTGTCAATGCCCCGGGCGGCCCATTGAGTCCAGGGCTAAAATTTAAAAGTTGAGAAAACGACTTGGAAAAGATTTCCCGGGAGTTTTTTGAAATCACTGGTTCCTAGCCTGACATCGAAATCGTCACCGATGCCCCGGGCGGCCCCAAAAGGCCAAGGGGTCAACATTTATAAGTCGAGAAAACGTCTTGGAAATCGTTTCTCTGGAGTTTTTGAGGTTACTGATTTCAAATCTGACATCAGAAAATATGACCGATACTCGTTGATGGTTCTATTAGGGGAAACCGTCGCTGATGGCCCCAAAGTATCATTTTAATAGAATGTTGTTGGTTTCCTTGTAAATGGTGGGAGGATAAAAAACGGAAAAAAATAAAATTTTCTCACACTCTTGAATACTCGAGATATGTGAAGAGAATTATTTTAAAATTCTGGGGCAGAGTAATTGGTAGCGCTTTGAACTTTAGTTTAGGCTTTACCCGTTTTTTATCGTTTATGGTAGTTTTTTGGGTGATCTTTTGCTTCTGTTTTATGTTTGAGACTGTAATTGGGCCTACATGTACGCAACCTAGATGCAGTAGGTGAAAAAATTATGTTACAGCTAAGTTTTCCTATTTAGAATATACGCTGACAGTCCAGATCCTGCTTTTCTTTTTGTGCTTGCAGGTCCAACAACCTTCTACCAAGAATTAATAAAACACACAGCAATAAAGTTTGTGAGGTCACTCGATATTTTAATCACGTGCGCAATGTATACTGCGCACCACGCATACACATCGCGGTGACTTAGTGAGTTGTCGTACAACACCTCCAGGATTTACTCTTTACCCCTTCAGGCTGTGCAGTACGAGAAGGTGCGTGGAGCGGCTTCCAAAGCAAATGTCGTATTTTAAAACCAGCCTAGAATATCTCAAAAGTAGAACATGTTTGATCAACTCTTCGTTTAATCTTCGACTATAAACTTTGTTTGTGCGGTGATGACACGAAATTCCTAAATTGTAATGTTCTAAATAAATACATGAAATCACCCAGCAAAACCATATTCACAATGCCTGTTAAAACTTAAACTCATTTCACGAAACTCCATACTACACAAAAATAAAAATCATGTATTTTTAAAAGTTATAAATACAACCCCTCCCTTCACTCACCAAAGCCGGCGCGGCGGTAGCTCATGGGAAGCTAATGCAAACAGCTTATTGTATAATTTGATATTTTCACGGAAATGAGGACTGAGCGGAAATATGCCCACACATAGCTAATGTAAGACAGAGATCTAAATAGACACGACCAACCCCAATAATTAGAATCGCAGCATGCGTTGTAATTTCACCATTAATATTTAAATAATCAACATTTCAAACAAATTTTGATATTAAGAAAGGAAGCAGTATAATATGTAACACCAGATGTTTGACATACAGCAAGCCTTTTGTTTGCTTTTACCTATTTTAAGAAAAGCAAAGTTGTGAAGAATAATTACTTTCAAGAAACGTGTTTGATTCACTGTATGCCTAACCCAAAAATTATGTCAAGTTTATATCCAAATCACATATTTAATTTATAATATTATGTATCAGCAGATGTTTGAATTGAATTATAATACAATACGCACTTTTTACCTTAGTTTGTTTTTACCTAATCTAAAAAAACTGTTTGTTGTGTGCAATAATTAATTACCTGATTCTTAATTTGCCAAATTGGTTGCAAATAATTGTGTTTTGGTTCATCATAGGCTTAACCTAAAATTATGTCCAAATCAGCTATTTTATTTATAATATGGAACAAAAGATGTTTGAATAAATGTATAACACAGTAAGCTTTTTCCTAGATATTTTGTTTCAATATGCTTTAATTTCGTTAACCTAACCTAAAAAAGCTGATGGCTGTAAAGAATATTAACTAATTCTAAATTTGGTAAGTTAGCTGCTATGGTAATTAATGTAAATGCATTCAACAAACGTGTGTTGGTTCTGTATAGGTTTAACCTAAAATTATGTTACTCAGGTTTAGATTTAAACGAGCCAACATAAGAAAATGTATTACCCAACCCTAAAAAATTGCTACAAATGGTTTTTTACCGTTAATTAAATTTAACCTGTATATTACAAAACATAGTAAAAGTCTAGGAAAATCAGAATACCGGAAGTGGGTAATTTTCAAGATGGCGCCTAAAATTGCCGGAAAGTACTGATTTTAAAAGTTTTTTTGGTATAAAAGTCACATTTCTTGCCAGATTGTTCTAAAGTTTGGTTTAAATGTTTTTTTTAGAGTACTTACGTCAAAAAAGGTCAAGATAAGGTAGAAAAAAAGATATAATAATGTTAAACACAAGCTAACTTTCTCATTCTTAATAATTTTGTTAGAAACAATGTTTGTTGGAAAAGACAACCACCAAAAGGTTGCTGGCATCGGTCAGTCAATTATTCATTCAGTCCACCCTCGAACGCTAGTTGCACCTTTGCAATTATCACTTTCTGTACAAATGCATCATTTATTTAAATACAGATTTCTTATAAACACTTTAAATAAGATGGGGTTCTGCTCGTTGTATAGTGAAGTGCAAATATTTGGAAAAAATGACGCTAATGTTGTTGCCCCAAACATGCTTGGGAAAGCACAGAAATAAAAGATACGGCTTTGTTATTATCAGCAGATAATGTACACCACAATATTTTAACTCTAAATGGAAAAGGAACGGTTCATGGAATGGGAATTGTAGCTGCCATACACCAGGACAGAAGTCAGTCTATAATATACCTAGGTGTCAATCAGCTGAGTTGAATATTGCTGAATTATCGAAAGTGCTGATATTTGTTTACTCTTCAGAAAACAATAGGACTATTCACCAAAACATAAAGTTATCAGGCTCCCAATTTTCCCTGAATGTAACAAGAAGATTGACATTTTGTGGGAACTGTCGTTTAAGTTCAAATCGGCTCTCCTAGGATGGCATGGTTTGATGCACACTATTTATAAAGGAAATGAACACTCAGGGAAATTGCCTGTCAGGTATTTGCCAATGATAGATATGTACTCTGGAGACAAATCATGTATTCTTTCTACAATGAAATTCCTATGTGACCTGTCATTCAAATATCACCTTGAACCAGTGATCACTTTTGATCAGCCCTTATATTGGAAAGCAGTAGAGATAATTGCCAATTCATCTCAAAGCAGTGAATTGAAATCCATTGTTTTGCTGCTAGGAGGTTTTCACACTTTTATGAATTACCTCGGTGCAACGGAGCAAACTGTTCTTGATGATCGAGTACCATGGATAAGTGGTCAAACCTTTGCTGAAATTGCAGAAACTTATGCTAAGTTTACAATTCGTCATTACGGTTCAGGTATGACAGTTGGGTTTGATGGCTATCCCGTGGGACCCAATCTGAAAGACAGTACGCATTTGAGGAGAGCTCAAAATATCCATCCAGTAGTCAGTTTTACACCAGACACAGAATTATCTGGAAAAATTATGTTTTTCTGTCAGTTAACTCTAATAAACAAAGTTTGATCGAGCTCGTAAGCAAAGAACTAAAAAAACGACAGTGCCAAGTGGTCAATGCACCTGGAGATGCTGATGTCAACATTGCATCGGCGGCAGTAACAGCTTCCTTATCAAGAATAACGACGCTAGTCAGGGAAGACACTAATCTTCTTGTTTTACTTCTTTACTATGCGAATTCCAACAGTAAATCATTGTATTTCAAATCAGACCAAAAGAAACCAAATAACAAGAAAAAAGTTTATGACATAAAGTGTATACAAGAAATACTTGGAACCAACATGTGCTTAAACTTATTATTCATTCATTCAATCACCGGTTGTAACACAATATCTCGGCTCTATGGAATTGGCAAACAAAGTGTTTTCCAGAAAATGTCAAAAGGGGACCTTACCTTACAATCATGTACCAAAGTATTTACCATTCCGAGCCAGACCACAGAGCTCATTGATGACTTGGTTGTAAGGCTATGTCCATTTTATATGGTGGTGCATGCAATAATTCCATAGGAAAATTGCGATACAATATATTCAGCAAAAACGTCGTTACCGCTTCTTCATTCGTAAAGCCGGAATCATTTCCGCCGACTGAATGTGTCTCAAAACTGCATTGTCGCAGAGCGTATCTCCAGATTCTGGTATGGATGGGAAAGGAAAATGAGGTTGATCCTTTGAAGTGGGGCTGGAAGATCCAGAACGACCGATTCAACCCAATTATGACTGATGTTCATTCATTGTAACGCTTCTACCAATTGTAAAACCTTAAGATGTTCCTGTAGAAATTATGGCCTTCCTTTGCACAACAGCCTGGGAGCCATGCCGATTTGAAGAGTGTGATAATATGCAGAACAATTCATCTTCGATAGAGTTGGATCAAGACGAAAACGATTGAACAAGTTTTAGCAGAGCAGCAAAGTTACTATATCAATATTGTAATGAATTGTATATTTGTTAGGATATTTATATAAATAAATTTTAAATGTCTTCTTGCATATAGTGTACATCATTTTGTGGTGTTCAATGGTTATTTAGATTAAATCAAAGTTATGTGTTAACAAATATTCAAGATACCTTGATTTATTTATTTTTACAGGAACCTTCGACGCCATCTTGGAAATTACCCTTTCCGGAGGTCAGATTTTCCTAGACTTTTATATTTTTATCGACAGGTATCTATTAAAGTAAAATTCAACAAAAAAAGGTGTTTGCATAACTTTAGTCGACTATTAGTCGATTTGAATCATCTGATTTAGGGGTTAACGGGACTCCCGTATATTCATAATTTTTACGATTTAAAATTAAAATTAAAAAAAAAAATTCTTTTCGATCATCTATGACCCCTTTAAGAATAATATACCTTAAAATTTTAGTATCTGTATCTTAAGCGGTTTTTGCTCTACGTTGATTCTATGTCAGTCAGTCAGGAGGAAAAATCCGCTTATTATATAGCTGTAAAGGTAGAGATTCTACTACTATTAAACAAATCATCAAAAACAATAAACATCAGTTAGCTCAAATTAACACATAAATTACCACCTCCTACTAACTTGAACAATAAAAAGCAATCCCAATGAATAATGTAACCAATTAGGGAAATTTCACTCCAAACTGAAATTTCCCTTCCGTATAACGACGCTATCACATTTCCCTCAAGTCAATAAAATATTGTAGAATGTTTTCACCGTCTGGGAATATTCATCAGCCTGTTAATGGGCATTAAATGTGTTCTCCGAACTGACAGAACCAATCCAGTAGTAGCTACCGCTGGTCTAATCCCTTAAGTCTTTTATCTGATTGTTCTTTGTACAATCGACCGAGTTTTAGGTTTTTGTCCTTCGGAACTTGTATTTAAATAATTGTAAATCTTAAATAGTTTTGTCGTAGAATGACGAATTAGGATGAAGTATGGTTAGAGCGATAAAAGTCTTACTTCAATACTGATAAACTGATTTGTGAAACTTTTGTTTGTTTTGTGTTCTCAAAGCTGTATTAAAATAATTACGCTATCTAAAAAGTTTGATATTTTGAAAATGACCGATGTTATACTTATTGTGAAGGAAGTCAGAAAAGGAAATGTGGACAATACTTTGCGTTTCCAAAAAACGGGAAAGTTAATTTAGAGGGCTCGCGAACAACGGTATAATGAGTGTAAACATGATAATGAACAACGGTATACATGTGTGTAAAGCAGAGTACATAGTTTTCTTTGTTGCTGGGGGTGAATCGGATTTTATTGTCACGCGTTTCACTATGCATTTTGTGAAACGCTCTATTTTGTGATATGCTCCTAAAGTGAAACGCTCCTAATGTAAAACGATCTATTCCATCTGTTTGAAAAAAGGTTTTGGTCTGGCCGAGATTCGAACTAGCAGAGTCCATCACCAAAGACTAGTGCCTTATCCGGTTAGGCCACAATTGCATTGCTAATTTAGTATATTTGAGTTGGGTATATAAGTGTAACAGATCGTCCTGCGTTATAGGCTTAGTCTGTTAAAGTTAATACAATGTATAATTTAATTAGTAATACCTCTAAAATGGACTTTGTGCTTCTTCATTCCGTAACTCGTGTTAAAAAATATACATTGTGCTTTCTCATTTCGTAAGTTGTGTTAAAAAATTGACATTGTGCTTCCTCATTTCGTAAGTTGTGTTAGTTTAAAAGTTAACACTTCTTCCGTGTGGCACACAATTACATTTTTTTTACCTAGTTCACGGGGTGAGGACGTTGAGTTCGGCTGTCATTTAGAACTTGGGTGGGGACATTTTAACATAGGTATGATATTAAGCTCCACACTGGTTAGTGAAAAGACCAATATTCTTATAATGTAATGCTATAGGCCTACTTATAATATAATGTTAATTCCAAACAGTGGCGGATCCAGGACCTCATCTGGGAGGGGGCAATACTTCCCAGGTATGCAAAATAACTGGTAGGTTTGGGGGGAGGAGGGGTACCCACAAAATATAAAAAATGTTAACGCAAAACGTTGAATTTGAATGGAAATATTTTGGTTGTCAACAATGTTTTACTTGTTAAATTCTTTATTTTTGTATTTACTGATGTCTAAACACTTTGGTTAGGCATCGGCTTTTGTACAACGCACTTTTGATTGTTTGCTTGAGATCTTACTCTCACTTGTATTAAATATGTCAAAATATTACACCTTCTACAAAAAAATATTACTTTTTATGACGACCTCTAATGAGTGAAGCTCTGATTTTGGGACATAAGCTCCGAAACGAGTAATAACAAGAAAATAGAAGTCACAGATGATGTGACATTGTATCACTTAGGCCTATAACCATATTATTGTGAGTGAGAACAATATTTGTTCACCCTACAATACTTTTGACTTCGATGGAATTCAACAAATCTATTTCGGATTTCAATAAAATTGTATTCACAAATTAAAACGTGCGTAGGCCTATACGCCTACAATATAATATTTTATTTATTACTTGCGGAATTATCGGAGGTTAGTTTTTAGTGATTTTATTATTTGTTACTAACCGTCATTGTTCATTATTAACTTTTTAATAGTTTTAATTTAGAATTACGTAAGTAAATGCTGAACTAACAAAATATTTTTTATTTGGACAAAACTTTAAAAATAAAACTCGTTCTTAATTTGATTAAGGTACGTAAATATAGGTCTATCGCCTATATATATGTACGTGAACAACTGTGTCAGAATAAAGAGGAAGCTAACCTGTTGATGTCTTGCGTTTTTTTTTTTTTTTTTTTTATACAAAGATGTTAGTTTTGATGTTTGTTTCATATTAGTTCAAAACTAGATCTCAATAAAATACAACTAAAATACACCAACAAATTAGAAAACTTGATCTGTTTTTGAAGTAAACAACAAGCTAAAAGAGCTAAGAAAACCATAGATTAAAAATTTTACTATATAAGTTACTTAAGCCGAAAACGAAGCCAGACGCGACGTGCGCAATTCATAGTCAGAACGGTGGACCCAACCAATTCAACTTCAATAAGCAAGAAACAAACTAGGAAATCGATTGCTTTCCCAATCAATTTTTCTACGCGTTAATCTCGCGTTTTTCCGGTAGAAATCAGAATGTAATAAGACACATAACATTTTTGTTTCGAAGTTCGGGAGGGGCAATTGCCCCCTTTGCCCCTCCCCTGGATCCGCGCCTGATTCCAAAGATGCCTCTTAACATATTTGGTTAGCGAGAGGTACAAGCGTAGGTACAGTCGTAGTTAACAAACTGGAAACCGTAAGTAAATCCTTCAACTTTATTTTTTAGGGTTGCAATTCTGTTCTACAAACGACGTTATTGGTATATTGGTGTATTGAAAAACAAAATTTACCTTTATAATAAAGTTTTATTAAATGACTTTGTATTTAGCCTTAAATTATACAACTTTTGGGGAATTAGACACTAATTTAAGCAGTTAGAGAGCCCTTTACAAGCGTAAAGGGGGCAAAGAGAGTCCAACTGTGAATCAGAGAAGGCCCAGTCTCTTGGTCCACCATTACGAAATATTTTCGTTGGAATGTACCCAGATTTTCTGTCATACACTCGTTTTAGATTATATTTTGTCAAAATTTGCAACTAAAAATTACAGTCAGAAAACTAATAACTAATAATAACAATTCCTTTAACGTAGTTTTAACGACAAGAACACTACGTTAAAACTCGTCGGAAAGTTTGCGCAATAATTGCACAACATAATTGAGTTCGCTAATCGAATGTGGAAACCGTCGACCAATAAAGTTCGGAAGTAAAACAAATGATGGAGTCGGAACGGATAGACGGATAGCGGTCAAACATTACTGAAGTTGGGTAGTGAGGTCTCTCGTTTTACGAGACCCAAGACGGTTGTGCTTCATCTTCTGTAGGGGATGAAGAGGGTGGGATTTACAGCCTGAGGGTAATTGAACAGTGTCCAGTGTTACCACCCTTACAATGCAACAAATTACCTTTCATAGCAAACGTATTGTCCTGGTGAAGACATTGCTCTTGGGTTTTAATTGTTACTGAACTTGTTAGGCTATTCCCCCTCGGAAGATGTAGGGATATTTCGTGGTAGATTTAAAGAAAACGAGACGAACACATTTCGAAAAAATATTGACCAATTAAATATATTTAATAAAATACAGCACCTGTTATTTATATGCGTCGGTGACTTATGTTTTCCTTCTTTTGACACGTTTTGGGATGACTATCCCATCATCAGAAAATCACTCGATTAGTAGAGGGTGTCGCAAACCATTAAGGTAAAAACGTAAACACATAAGAATACATCACACTTTTAAATAGTTCGACCACGCAGCTCAACCGTGGGAAATTGTTCTACTCACGAAGGCGCTGAATAGCTGGAAGCGTGTATAAAACATATCAGTAGAATTTGTTTGTACCTCAGCCTCCAGCCCCAGCTCACGCGTTGTTTCGTTCCGCTTTGTAAGTTTGAACCTCGACTTAGCTGCCTATGAATAGCTGCCTAGTACGCCAACCCCCGTATTGGGAGTATCTTCAACACCCAATGCATTGCGTGCTCGCACGCCAACCCCACGGTAGAATCCATCACATGGCTTTGAACCGGGTACTTCTATGGTATTTTACGTTTTTATCGATTTTGGGGGAACCAAGCGAGCTATAAGGTAGCGTAAAAAACAAAATGTGCAGAATAACATCCTATATTTAGTTACTTCCTGTCAAAAAACGTGCTTCCGATTGATGGATTTTTTTAGCTAACGAACTCGTCCGAGCGGCCTAGACAAACAACATGTGTACCAAATTTGAACCAAATTGGACTTAAATGTGGCCGCTAGAGTGCGAACACATTTATACATATATATATATATATGATTTTAATGACACCCCAAAACGTGTTCTGGGGACCATGATCGGTGCTAATTTGCTACTCCCGACCTTGGGTCTTACCAAAAGGGCCACTGAAATAGCTCATTTTTCCTATGGAAATTCGCTAATAACATACACGTATCCGGTTCAAATCCACGTAGGGGATTTTACCGTAAAGGAATTTTTTGATCCTAGACCCAGTTTGTACGATAAGCAGTCCATAACCCGAGGCTTCAAGGGCGAGGTGCAAACTCTCAAAGCGACTTTTTCCGCTGCGGTCGGACCGAAGTAGCGCGTGATCCGTGGCTAGAGACTAAGTTGCTACTATAGACGATTCTACTAATATATTTCGAACACGTGGGCAGCTATTCGAGTAGTTGATTGAAACCCTAAAACATATAATAAACTTAATTTTGGAAATTCGTTCAACTCATGTCAGCGGTTCAGCTGCGTGATCGAATTATTTGTATTTTGCATAATTGTTTCCATAGGTATACTTACCATCAAATACTGTAACTGATGATTAGGTATTACTTAACAATGATATTTTTATTTTTTATTTTTAAAGACTACCATAGAAATAAATAGTAATAGCCTATTTATAACTGAATTTATAGTTTTTATATAGTTTTATTCAGGCTATAGTTTATAATTACTGTGTCGGAATTAATGCAAATTGGTCCTAACGACAAAAGGAAGAGTAGGCCTACAACCCGTGTAGAATGCAAATCTCCGCTCTTTGTTTATCGTGTGAACTTAAAATTAGAGCACGCACAGATAGTCCAAAGGTTCCATAAACAATCTAAGCTCGACTCGGAATCTGTGTTTATACCGTCCCCAGTTTACATGTGATTACAATGTTAGAAGCGTTTATTGAAGACAAAATATAGGCGAAACTATTATTAAATAATTTCTCTACTTTCCATAGACTGTAAAGCATCGAGACAGTGTTGCCCGCTATGTAATTTAGGCGGGGTAATTTCATCGTGTAATGTTGGTCACACTGGAGCAAATCACCTGCCGATTCATTATTATCCACATTAAGTTCCCTTTAACAAAATAGAAGTACGTGAAAAGGTGGTGTTTTTCGACCGTGTTTTTTTTTTCGAATTAATTTTAACGAAATTGGGTATTTATTGGTTGAGAATCTTTGTTTATAATGACCTCTCTCTTACTACCACTTCCTGTTCGACCCATCTATCTATTTCTTTATTACGCGGGGTAAAACTATTCCTGCGTTAATTAGGATGTTCTTATGTTACCATATAATATGTTACTGAAGGAATTAATGGTCGATTGTTCAGGTAAACGTATTTCTTTTGAAAAGGTTAAGTGGAAGAATGCAGCTGATGGTCCCTATGTATAACCAAAATAATGTCAAATTTCAATGTGGGACAAAGAGTCTGGGCCTTTTCTGTTTTACAGCTTTACTCTTTGTTCCCTCTTTAAGCTTGTACTTGGCGCTAACCCAACCTAACCTAACAAATCTGTTGAGTGGCATGTTTGAAATTGTCATTATATAAGTAGGCAGGTAGTATTAAATTATGTTCAGACTGTTGGTCTTTGGTCTTTTCACTAACCAGTGCCGCCCGTCATACCCATGTCAAAATGTCCCAACCAAGGCGGACTAAAAGTCCTCACCAAGTATAAATGACAGCCGGACTCTTCGACCTCACCCTGCAAACCAGGTAACCAATGTGTATGACCGTCTGAGGGTCCGGAATCAATGTTCACGAGCCGACAATTTTTTTCTAATATTTCTCTCCCTGCCCTTTAACCTTTACTCTCTCTTACCGTCCCATACTTTCTCTCTCTTTCACTTTCTTCTTTTGTCTTTATTTCTCATAACCAACCATTTGTCGATAGTTCAAATCCAACCATTTTTATCTATTACCTTTAGTTATTCCACTCAACGTTTTGACTAGTCTAAAACTTGCTTAAAGTTTAAGTAGGATTTACACTGTTTCACTTTTGACGTAGCCTACATCCAAAGTGAAACAGAGAGTGCATTCATCCAGAGTGTTCATCCCTGTTTACATATTTTCATCCAGTCCAGTATTTTTATCTCACCTGCCCTGTCACTGTTCCTCAGTTTTGTGTCTGTACTGTAGGTGCAAGGAAAACTGTGGTAACAGGTGGCATAGTGTCTCGTTCGAGAAGGAATTCAATGCGGAGGCATTGATATAATTTCACGTGGACTTATACATGACCTGCACGAAATGTTTTCGACAACTGGCCGAGCACAAAGACGTTGGTGGTTGAAATCATGGGTCTCAAGAAGAGAAAATCTGAGACCTTCGTCAACGCTATTGAGAGAATTGGCAAAAGAAGATCCAGAGGATTACAAAAATCGTTTAAGAAACAACGAAGACCAATTCACTTAAATTCTCGAAAAAGTAACTCCATTTATTAAAAAAAAGATACGTGGTTTCGAGAAGCTTTGAGCCCTAAAATAAAATTATAAATGACACTACGATACCTAGCGACTGGAAATAATATGGTTACATTGAGCGCACCGTACAGAATTCCATCCACCCCAGCTCCATTTTTTCCGAATTTCTGATCTTGATAAGTTCTGCTATATATCGTGTTCTAACAGTTTTTATTTTCGCCTATACGTCTGCTACCGTTAGGCCAGGCAAAATTAAATCCGCAAGCATTGCGGAGTACGCCTTTTCCCGTGCAATCGATGTGCTATAGTTGCTGCATTTATTATTGTATAAGCACCCGTATTGGTGATCATTTTCAATAAGCAGTACCATATGCTTGTCTTGCCACTTGAATTACATTTTATAAAATTTGAATTCAAAACAACAATAAACACACAAAAACACGCACTACGGCATATAGTTGACTGGTCAGCTGTGAACTAATTAGTGAATGGAGCGTGGGAAATGAACATATATCTTTTGTTTATATTTTTCACTGAGCCTTCACTCAGGATGAATCATTGGTTCGAGGCACGACTCTTTCATCACAAGTTGGAAAGTGTCAATTGGTTTCATCGTCCACTTTTAGTGTACACTTTCGATGAAATAAAAATGAAAGTCAATTTACACTTATCGCTTTGGATGATTCATCCAAGATGAACATCGAAAGTGAAAAGTGTAAATGAGCCTTTATCACTTTAGATGATTCATCCAAGATGAACATCGAAAGTGATAAGTGTAAATGAGCCTTTATCACTTTGGATGATTCATCCAAGATGAACATCGAAAGTGATAAGTGTAAATGAGCCTTAATCAACAAAATCTCTGCCTACCTGACTCTCACTATAATTCCTGACCTTTTCTTCCTGTAGTTATACGAACGACGAATCAGGGTCTTAAACATTGGTTACCTGGTTTGCGGATTGAGGACAAAGAGTCCGGCTGTCGTTTAGAAAAAGTGCAGACTGTTTTGGACGGGGACATTTTGTCAAGGGTATGACAGGGAATGGTGATCAATGTAGCTCTGAGCTGGATAGTGAAAAGAATAAAGACTAACTCTGACATCTGAACATAATATAATGCTGTAGGCCTACTTATATAATGATAATACCAAAGATGCCACTTAACAAATTTTCCTCGGATATGGACTGGTTCGCTTCGCTCGCAGCGGACAAACTCACTTTTTTTTACTTTATGGTATTTTACGTTTTGATAGATTTTATTGGAACCAGACGGGTTATAAGGTCAAAAAACAAAATGTGCAGAATAATCCCTATAATATTTTTTTTAGAGAAAACCCAAAAAATATATCACTGTAGTAGTATGAAAAATCTAAAAAAATTATTACTTCCGGAAAAAACGTAAAAACTTCTATAGGCGCAATGCGTACAAAACATTTTACGGGCAGTGAATCGGATTTTACAGTCACACATTTTTTCGTCACGCTCTACTATATATAGTACACATGTGTATATAGCACATATGAGTATATAGTTTACTTGGTAATACCTCTAAAATGGACATTGTGCTTCCTCATTTTATAAGTTGTGTTAAAAAATAGTTTACTTGGTAATGGTTGTGAAATGGACATCGTGCTTCCTCATTTTGTAAATTGTGTTAGGTAATACCTCTGAAATGGACAGTGTGCTTCCTCATTTCGTAAGTTGTGTTAAAATAGTTTACTTGGTAATACCTCTGAAATGGACATTGAGCTTCCTCATTGTGTAAGGTGTGTTAAAATAATCTAATTTCAGATTAAAGCTGAATGACTTACGATTTATATTCATTACAGTTTTCATTTCTGTCAGCAGTCCGCGACTGCTTTCTTTTTTTTTTTTTTTGGCTAACAACTCGTCCGAGCGACTTATAAAACCGACGTGGGTACCAAATTTGGATCAAATCAGAAGTACAATGAGGCCGTTAGAATGCGAACACATATATAGGCCCTACATATAGGCTACAATTTTTAATGTCACCCCAAAACGTATTCTGGGAAATATGATCAGTGCTCATTGATTACTCCCGACCTTAGGTCTCACCATAAGAGTCACTAAAATAGCTCATCTTTCCTACGGAAATTCGCTAAAAAGCAAATCTTACCCCCCCCCCCCCCCAATATCTACTGTTAACAGATTTTACTAGTACAGCCCTATTCATCAGTCTACGATAAAAATCCGATAACTTTACAAAAACAAGGTATTTTTTCTGAAACAAGTTTCCTTGCGCAAAGTATACGACACGTGCGCTATTCACGTCCCAACCGCTAGGTTACAATTATTTCCGTGAATACATAAAGGACTTCGGTTTAATAATAACATAAACTCGAAAGTTTTACGATACTTTTATCGATATATCGAAGTGTAAGCGTGGAATGGCGACACCATCTAACGGTAAGTTACACGATTATATCGACCTTTAACCTACTCTTGTTACAGGTACTGCATAACCTATGTTTAACATTTAAACAGAAATATTGCACAAAATGTAAACGTTTTATTAACTTGGCTAGGCGGTAGTAAAGCGGACAGGTCAGGTGTAAATCTATTGGTGTAATTACACCGGCAAGAAGCTGGCGGTTGGGCTGTCGTATCCAACATGAGTCCGCGGAAACTGGTGGCAGATATTTTTACGGGGCCCCACACACACGGTTGCAATGAGCCTACTATATAATTAAACATACATAAAGCTGCAAATATACTTCTTTATATAAATACATTGTTAGTGAATTTCCATAGGAAAGATGAGCTATTGCAGTGGCTCTAATGGGGAGACCTAAGGTCGGGAGTAATCAACGAGCACCAATCATGGTCCCCAGAACTAGACTAGCCGAATTTTAAGTCCGATTTAGTCCAAATTCGGTACACACGTTGGTTTTTTAAGTCGCTCGTATTATAGACCAGGGAAATTAGACCAAAATCATCCAGAATAACTTAATATTTTTCTACAGCACCGATCGAGATGCGGTTTTTGGCACTGTATTCGGAGAAGTCTCACGAAACAAGTCTACATGTAATAGGCCTATCTTGTCAGCAGACAAAAAGTGCATTTTGGGCATGCATAAAGTTCATCTAGAAGTGCATTATTTCGCATAGTTTATCAAAAAATTTTGAATTAATGAAAACTTATCAAAATTTGTATACAGGGGTTTTGGTGGTCGCAGATTCCAAATCGGCCCTTGAAAAATATGTGCGACCACCCTGGGCTCCCCCATGGGGGCAGGGGGAAACTTTGGCAAAAGTAACAAAGTGAAGCATTCTCATTGCAGTAGAATCAATCAGTGGGCCTTCAAATGTTTTACGGAAGTGCCCCCCCCCCACTCCCATTGGGTGTCCCAGGGTGATCGGACATCTTTTTCAAGGGCAGATTCGGAATTAGCGATCCCAAAAAACCCTGAGTGTACATTTTCGAGTGATATACTGAGCCCTTTGATGTTTTGCTGAAGTTCTTCCCCCCCCCCTGTCCCCATTGGGGGGGTCCCAGGGAGGTCGGCCATATTTTTAAAGGGTAGATTCGGAATCTGCGACCCATAAAACCCCTGTATACAAATTTTGATAAGTTTTCATGTATTCAAACAATTTTTATAAATTATGGGAAATGATGCACATCTAGAAGCACTTTATGCATGCCCAAAATGCACTTTTTGTCTTCCGACAAGGTATTACATGTAGACTTTTTTCCTGAGACTTCGCCGAACACAATGCCGAAAACCTCATTTCGGTCGGTGCTGTAGAAAAATATTTAGGATTTATTGTCTAATTTCCCTGGTCTATTATTTCGCTAGCTATAAAATACAACAACCAGAAGCACGTTTCTGACCGGAATTAAAAGTGTTTTTGAGATTTTTCCTACTACAATGAAACATTTTTGGGATTTTATATTAAAATATAAATATATAGATGAGGTTATTCGGCACATTTTGTTTTTTTACACAACCTTATAGCCCGTATGGTTCTCCCAAAATTGAAAATAAAAAGAAAATACCCAGTTCAAATCCAAGGGGAGGGGAGTACCTTCGGAGCAGCTTTTGATCCGAGGCGGATGGCCGGGATGCGAACATCAAGTTTAGCGAGAGAAGCGAAGCAGTCCATAATCCGAAGCCTCAAGGTCAAGGTGCAAATTCTAGAAGCGAATTTTTCCGCTGCGAGCGGAACGAAGCAGCGCCTAATCTGGGACTGGAAGGCTGAGAAGAAAACAAATTCTACTAATATATTCAGCGCCTTCGTGAGTAGACCAATTTCCCAAACATTTGGTTGAAACCCTAAAACATAGAAATTTAATTTTGGAAATTCTTTCAACTCACGTCAGCGGTCCAGCTGCGTGATCGAATTATTTTTATTGTTATTACGTATTAATCTCTAAGCACATAGTAGGCTGGTTTTGCATTCAAAATGCATTGTGAGGATTAACGAAACGTACACACAATATGTGACGAAAATTTAACATTTTTGGAAAATTGTTGAATTGTATATAAGGATGACCCGATCGTTCCTTTTTTGAACGCACGCGTTGGGCCCACGAACGTTGCAAACCGGAATAAGTTACTAAAAAATAATACCTGGAAACATCATTTCACGCAAGACCGTATTACAGAAATATACAAGATGGTGATGCATACAAGTCGAGCAGGATAGTTCCTGACCAGAATCTTGGGAAAAGATGTTAGGGTTTATTGGTAAACCGGCAGTCCTACACACCGCGATACTTGTCTTACCAGGACGAAACAGTCTTCTTCAATATAACTTATCTTTCATCTAATTGTGAAAATAGTCATTTGTAATTTATCAGAAAATCGTTCATGCGCTGATGCGCATCAACTATAAAAGCGAGTGTAGGCCTACACCCGTAATACGTACGTAAGTAACAATGTAATATAACAGCTGATTTCACCCATAATCTGTAATATTAAACAAAACCTAACGTATATTATACTTTGGGGTTATGTTTACAACTTCAACCAATAATATATAATGTCTTGTGAAGTTGATATTTTTTTAAATATGAGTTATAGAACATAGAATAGAGTTATGTAGGCCTATACGTTATACGATTTACTTCGAGGTTATAGCAATTTCTTAATAAATATAAATAGCCTACAACCTTTTATCATCAATATAGGTATTCACTTATACAAATTTAAAAAGTAGGCCCCATTCGATTGACTTCGGAAACATTCGTACATATTCGTATCTAAGGCCTACTAACATTATAAAGACGTAAACATTTTTTGTTTGATTGTGTGTAGGGGGGGGGGGGGGGTAATCTCTGGAACTACTAAACTGATTGAAAACATAGTTTTACTAATAAAAAGCTGCACTATCCCTGAATAACATAGGCTACAATTCATTTTGATAAAAACATTTTTTATTTCAATATTTGTAAATTTAGTCGGAAAAATCTTAGGTTAGGCCTAGACTGATGAACCAACACAATTTTACATTTATTACCATAGCAACCAATTGAATAAAATAAATCTGTTATTTATATTCAGCGCCGTTTTAAATAGACCAATTTCCCAAATAGTTGGTTGAAACCCGAAAACATGTAAATTTAATTTTGGAAATTCGCTAAACTTACGTCAGTGGTTCAGCTGCTTCATCTAATTATTTCTTTCTTATCACTAATAGAACAAGTCCTGAAAGTTTCTCCGTTTCTTCCTGAATCACCCTGTATGTACAGAAACTTCAAAACTACTGTATTTATTGTAAAATGACCTACTATGTATGATTGTAAATGTCATATTTAGTTAACTGGACTATATAAACTAATCCGAGAGAAATCATTTTCTCAATCTCCACTAGGTTAGGTTAGGTCAGTTACAATCAGGTCGACCCAGAGCAAACAAACAATACATCGATTTGTTCTGTACGACCGTCATACCGTCATGCGACACCGACCCGATATTATTTCAACCAGGTAAGGTTGGTAACACTTCCGCAACCATTGCTACCAATTACAATTACTTAGAGTCGGTGTGCTCCGCGTTGCGTGACAGCCAGGGTCTCATGTCTTCGTAATTGAATTTATTTAACGGTTTGTTAACTTTTCAGAAGACCTAACTAGCTATTTTTTCCACTTCTTTTTCTTCGTCCGTCGACAATCAGTCATCGCGCTGTGCCAGCG
Organism: Philaenus spumarius; assembly: GCA_018207615.1. Taxonomy (NCBI): domain Eukaryota; kingdom Metazoa; phylum Arthropoda; class Insecta; order Hemiptera; family Aphrophoridae; genus Philaenus; species Philaenus spumarius. Next base: position 879,798 of record JAGFPH010000009.1, read on the forward strand.
ACCGCTTGAATTTCCATTAGAAAAATATGTGCCTAAAACAATGGGAGAGGTAATTATGTGTTATTACTCGGAAATAAGGACAGTTTGAATTCACATCCTTGGCGGACGCGAAGGACGAAAAGTAAATTATTCCGTTTACATTTACAGCGGGGCTGATACGGAACGAGATCTTCTGATAAGGTTGAATTTTGGTTTCTGAACCGCGACAATGTCGGAATCTAGAATCACTAATGAAGATGTATTAGACAATAAGACGTTACGTAATTAAATTCAAACAACACCAGACAGAAACAAGTTTTTTCACGTTCGTAAAGGGATTACTTAAAACTTCATTGATCCATATTTTGAACTGATTTTTTACTTTTAAGTTACTATTAATTTAAGCTTTAGCAGATGATTACAAGATTACAGCAAATAAAACTGTTATCTTGGTTTAGTTCTCAATATATAATACAAGTAGTATGATAAAAAAATAACTCGTCCAAACAACTGAACCAACCGCTGACGTAGTAAGTTTAGCGAATTTCCAAAACAAAGTTTATATATTTTAGGGTTTCAAAAAACGATTTGAGAGTTCGATGTACTCACGAAGGAGCTGAATAGCTGTCTGTGTGTACGATATATGTTAGTAAAATTTGTTTGCACCTAAGCCTTCAGCTTCTCCCGGAGCGAAAACCCCTCAGCAGCTTTGCAAGTACCACCTCAACCTTACAGTCTCTGGTTATGGACTCGACCGTCGGCCGATTAGAAGATGCCCACACGGTAAAATCTCCACGTGGATTTGAAAATTTTAGGCCTACTTTTATGGTATTTTACGTTTTGGTCGATTGTGGAAAAAAATAAGCTAGCAATAATGTCGTGTAAAAAAATAAAATGTGCAAAATAATATTCTACATTTATTTTTTCAGATAAAATCCTAAAAAGTTTCATTCTTGTACGCAAAATCTCAAAAAAAGTTTCTTCCAGTCAAAAAAACGTGGTACCAAATTTGCATCCGTTGAGTGTGAACACATATATATATATAACAATATAACAATTTTAATATACCGCAAAATGTGTTCTGTGTGCCATGATCGGTGCTCATTGACTACTCCCGAGCTTAGGTCTTACCATAAGAGTCACTGCAATAGCTCACCTTTCCTATGGAAATTCGCTAATAAGGCTTTTATTAGAATTAATACCCTCAAGTGAGATGTTTTGCACACATTTTTTTTTATATATATAATAAACATTGTAGAAAACGTGTCTACCAATTTCACTCCTCCGGAAGGGGTTGGGTCGAAAAGGTTAAAAAACAACTTTAATAAAACTATTAACACTTATTAGGCCTTTAGGTATGATAAGTTATAGCACAGTGCGAATGAGGTAAAAAGCAATATGTTTTTAACATTACGTGAGTTGTATAGCACTTTAAAGGAATTTAAATTAAAGGTATTGATGTAAGCAACAACTTTACATTTTTTAATGTCTATTAGAAATGTTCCCAGTCTCCTGTTATAACCATCTTGTCTTCGAAAAACGTGTTTTTGACCTTTTAACACCCATATAGCTATTACCCCAAGACCACGAAAGAGATTGTCAAGGTCTCAAAACATAGGTGTCATAAACTACAAATTACGAATATTTATAAGAATTCCATTTACGATTTTTTAAAATTTTTATTACAACTTTTCTATTTAAAAGTCACTATTTTCCTGTTAATTAACCCCGTCTCCCCAACCTTGCCTTGAAGGGCCGGAATGTTTTACTTCATTCTTATACTAAAAAGAGCCTTTTTATCAAATTTTAAGTTTCTGCCATTACTATATTTTTGTGTTTTTTTTTTCTTATTTTTCCCATAACACGAAATCTAAAGCCCTTAAAAGTCATATGGGGTCTTAAAGTATAGGTATTTTCCTAAGCTACAACTTTCCTATATAATGTTGTTTAAAAAGCAAAAGCACAATTTTGTGTACCCTTTCAGAGGGAGTAAATTGGTAGACTTTTTCTACTATGTTTATGATAAGAAGAACCCTTGTTTTTATGGTAAAAAGATCTCATCTGGGTATATAAATTCCAATTAAAATTTTATTTCACCTGTACTAATATGGTACCAAGCTAGAAGACTGTATATTTTTCTTAGGGGAAAAAATAATTTTGATGAGATTTAATTTATCACTGGCCTTCGTGTAAACAAGTTAGGCTTCTGGTTGGTAACTGTATTGTTATCCAACAAATTAAAGAAATTAAATACTTAGCAATTACAATAGATTTTGGTTTAAACTAGAGGGGGGATAAATCAGAACTAAAGAAAACTTCCCCTAATGTTCTTAGAAAATTATGTATTTTAAGAGGAGAAAAATTTAGTTTTTAAATGTTTTAACTCCAGTTTGTATCTCAAAAAATTGATTATATGCTTTGAAATTTGAAATGTTGGATTGAATTTCATAGCATAAAGGCCAAACAAATGGGTTTTTGGCGTTTTGTCTAGATACCTAGTTTTGTGAATAACAATATAGACAAAAAACTAAAAATGTTTACTTTTTAATTTTTTAAAACGTAAAATAAATGCCTGGAACCAAAATATTTGTATGTCCTTTTTTTGTTGTGGGGTGTTGTGGTGTCGTCCTATTGGGACCCGGGTCATTATGGAATAGGGGAAATACTTGTAGACCACTCTCTGGTAGGTTTGAGATGTGGGTTGGTTTGCGGGGGTGGTATTACTGGTAAACAGTTAAAAATTCAACCACTAAAATATGTGTATGTCTTTTAAGTTTTTAAAATTGTCTACAACAGAGCACCACTAATCCAATATCACCTAAACCATTTCCATACGAACTAAACATAAATGTCCCTAGACCAAGATTAATCATTTGTCAAAATGTGTATACTTATAATGTACCTAAATTCTATAACGCACTTTGAGCTCAGGGCTATAGAATACAAGGGCTGGTCCACTTCTTTGATGTTGACGCTAGCCGACTGTTCCAACCTTACTCTTGCCCCCCTCCTATGTGACGTCACTCTGGTACCATGACACTCCGTGTAAGCACGGTTCGCCTTAGCTCTCACGTGTTATTTGATATAACGTTGCAGATGATAATTCTTTAAAAAAATATGCAATACACATAACTACCTAAATTATATGTTTACCAAATTTGGTTAATATTGAGTAATTATTTTGTTCAGTACAAGTGTTTAAAGAAGGTATATAATTCCTCGAGATTTTCGCTTTTTTCGCCATTAAGGCTAATTTTCTCGAAGAGGCATTCCACGAATTTCTTTAAAAAATTATACAAAACATACACAATCACCTAAGTTGTTTAGCGAATTTGGTTAATATTAAGCAATTATTTTTTCAGTACAAGTGTTTAAAGGAAGTATTTAATTCCGCGAGATTTTCGCATTTTGGTGCACATTCAATGCAAATGTTCTCGAAGAGGCATTCCATGAATTTCTTTAAAAAATTATACAATACACACAATTACCTAAATTATATGTTTAGCAATCTATTTAGTTATTTAATGTTACGTTGCAGACGAGATTACTTTATGAAATGTTACCAAGATTATCAAGTACAATATTGTAGGCTAATATTGTCTGCAGCGTTACTTGAATATTCCAAGAAACACCTTTACTAACAAAATACATTAAAACAAACATTTTCAGAATGATGAGATATAAATAAATAAATGTATAATATATAAATAATAATAAGATTTAAACTTAGAGAACCGGTAATTATTGATAACTCAAAATTTAAAAAACAACAAATTTTAAATCAGCTTCAAATTAAAATAAAGATTAAAAAATATTATTTATTTAATGTAAGAGTTGCAAGCCAGATTACTTTATGTTAAAAAGTTACCAATATCCTCAAGTAATTTCTTCTGCAGCTTTAAGTTAAAACGTTTAAAAAAAATCTTTACTAGCAAAATGCACTTAAAATTGTCAGAATAATTAGATATAAATAAATATATAATATACAAATAATTATAATCAAATTTAAACCTAGAGTAATAAAATGATTAATGACAAAAATAAAAAATAAAACATAGTTTTAAATTAAACTTCTAGACTAAATTAAATTGCACAGTGTCAATTTAAATTTAAATAGTTCAATTGTTCAAATTGAACTATTAAATTAACTATTGCCTAAGGCCTAGGAAAGGAAAATTTCTATAAAGCAGTTTTTTTTAAATATTTTATTTCAGCAGTAATTATTATGTCATGTGCATATCTGCATATAAGCTACTCAGTATGTGTAAGTATTTATAACTTTTATGTGTTTTATTTTATAAGTATTACACATGTTTTATTAAACTGCAGTATGACATTCAAGTTTTGGTGGCTTATTATAATAAATACAAATATTTTCAATAATGTGGTACATTTTGTTCAATTTCATATTTATTTTTCATAAATGTTTCAGAGAATCCAATTAAAAGTATGCTAATATTAGTACACTACATCGGTTTATTACCTACGAATTAGTTAGTTTTATTGTAACGTCTTCTTCTTACATCTTTAGACTAATTATTGTTTACAGTCTATTTATTGCTTTGTGTAGTGTCAATACTAAAACTAAAGAAGAGCGCATCATAAAAATGTTACAGCTTTGCTAAGAAATTGAAATTATTGTAGCAGAAATACTTATAAGAAGCGTTGGGAATGGAGCAGTTGTTACCACCGTGACGTCATCACAGTGGCAGTGGCAGGAACGCTTTCCTTGGCGGACTGGTCCAGCCCTTGTATTCTATAGCCCTGCTTTGAGCTAGTGTGAATGAGGCTGGGTCTCTGTCGAGGTTTCTAATTGGTTTTGTCTAGGACTTGGCTCTTTAACATTGATAATAATTACTGAAAATTATTTCCGAAGTCTGTAAAGAAAGTATTATTAGTGAATTTTCATAGGAAAGATGAGCTATTGCAGTGACTCTTTTGGTGAGACCTAAGGTCGGAAGTGGTCAATGAGTACCGATCATGGTCTCCAGAACACGTTTTTCTGTTTCATTAAAAATGTTATATATACTGTATATATACATGTGTATGATGATGTGTCAATAAAAATGTTATAGGTCTATATATGTGTGTGTTCGCACTCTAACGGACGAGTTTTACATTTGATTTGGTCTAAATTTGGTACACACATTGGTTTTCAAAGTGGCTCGGACTACATGTAGTTCGTTAGACAAAAAATCGAACAACTGGAGCAATTTTTTTTTACCAGTAATTTTTTTAGAATTCTAGTGCTAGAATGAAATGTTTTTTTGGGGGATCTAACAAAATAAATATAGGAAATTTTTCTGCAATTTTTTTACACGACCCCTTATAGCTCATTTGAAGTCCGTCACCAAAATCTGCCAAAACGTAAATACCATAAACGTACCCTAAAAGTACCACAAAAAGCGAGTTTGTCCACTTCAAGCGAAGCGAAGTAGTCCTAATCCAAAGGCGCAAGGTCCAGATGCAAATTCGCAAACGTCAGTCCATAATTCGAGGCCTAAAGGTCGAGGTGCAAACTCGCAATCAAGTGTTTCCGCTGCCAGCGGAACGAAGCAGCGCGTGAGCAGGGGTTGGTGGCTGAGCGATTTAGCTGCGTGATCTAATTATTTTTAAATGTATTGACTTTAATCATTAAATACAAATAAACATAGATCATCATCTTTGAGTTTTCTGGGATTTTCGTTTTATGTGTCAGTTTGCGATAAAGCCGATCTCTTCAACTACATAAGTTCTTAAAAGGACTAACTTCAGTTTATTCTATTAAAATTTTCCTAGTAAATCCAATATTTCCACGACCCAAGCACGGCCTAGGCGCACGCGCAGAGCGGATGTCGGCGTGAAAGTAGCGGAACGGAGGACTCGCTACGCTCTACAGGGACTTAATCATTGTGGAATTCATTTTCCACAGAGATGGTCACAATGACCTCTGCTGGACTTTCACACACCAAATAATAGCACACTCTGTTATCGGGAAGATCGGAACAACTGTACTGCCATTAGTGCTGTGTGGACGTCGTTCGATAATAATTAGGCGTAGACAATAGAATTTCAAATTAAAAAAAAATATTTACATTATTTCCACTTCTGCGGCGGTTAAAATGCGTTTAAAAATCATCGAATACAAATAACATAAGGCATTTAAAAAACACATAAAAGTGGAAATTGTTTGGTTCAAATTAGTTAAACGCAGAGCGGATTGGATATTGCTTTTGTTTTCTTAGGTATTTACTTAGATTTGTTAAACTAAGTAAGATAGAATTGGTAAACCCAACATCAAAAACTGGATACGAACATTACGTAGAGTATGCCATCGACTGACAATGTTTCATAGTATCACGTGGGCCGGGAACACGTAAACTGTCCCGATATTTTAGGTACGTTTGAAATGGTGAAACTGCCCCGCTCATTAAAGAGGATCAAGAAGGGTCGCCTCGCCAGACCAGAAATGCTGAAATTGCCCCAACTTTCTACCTGACATAGGTACGGGATATTTCCCTCCGAATAGTTCCATAGGCCCTTGCTATAGCATACCAACTGATTGGAACGCATACCAATAAATATTAGGTTAGGTTAGGTTAGGTTAGATAAAATAAAGCCTGAATACAAAATTTCACAATAAATACGTTTACTAGCCTCAAAAGCGTTACAACGACAATAACGCCCTCCTTAGTGATGCACGGGCTACAGTAACCAAACTATAATTCAAATATAGTTAGTTATACTTTGGTCACTGAAGATGGCGACATTATCGTTGAAACGCGTTTGAGGTTAGTAAACGTATTTATTGTGAGATTTTGTGTTTAGGTTTTATTTTATCTAGTTACTTTCTCACAAGTCAAGCTCATTAGTTATTTACAGGTTAGGTTAGGTTGGTTTGGTTTTAGAAGACTGCAGTCACTGACAGGACGCAGGGACAAAAATAATTCCCTTTTTTCCCCAGTCCCGTAGCGACTACCTGGCCGGGCGCTTGAGCAATTTCAGCATTTCTAGTCTTGCGAGGCGACCCTTCCTAATCCTCTTTAACGATCGGGGCAGTTTCATCGTTTCAAAAGTACCCAAAATGTCGGGACAGTTTCACTACGCCCCGTGGGCCTGGAACTGGGCCCATAAATTACTATTTTCAAAATTCAAAGAAAGAAAATCAATAGCAAAGATTGAATGGAGGAAGTATTGAAGACAAGAGTGGGGCGTTACGTTCAATCAGGCAAATTCCATTCTTGAAAAATACGTTTCAAAAGCCGGAGGAGGACGGAGAGACTGGCTGTTGCTTAGAAAAGGTGCGGACTCTTAGTCCGCCATAGACGGGGATCTTTTGGATTGGTTATATACGGATAACGAGTCCGGTTCCTCAGACGGTCATAAACAAATTGCTATCTGCTTTGCGGAGAAACCGCGAAGAGTCCGGCTGTCATTTTAAAAAGGCGCGGACTCTTAATCCGCCTGCGACGGAGATATTTTGACATGGGTATTCGAACAATGTCTCCTTCAGACATTCATATTACATTGGCTACCTGCTTTGCGCGGGGAGGAGGACGAAGAGTTCGGCTGTCGTTTAGAAAAGGTGCAGACTTTTAGTCCACCTGGGTCGTAGATATTTAGACATAGGTATGGCAAGATGACGATGATAAAATTTACCTCCACACTAGTTAGTGAAAAGACCAATGATCAACCCTCTGAACCTTTTTTAATGCTGTATGTCTACTTATATAGGCCAATGATAACTCCAATAAAGATAACTTAACAAATTTGTTAGATTAATTTACTAAGGCCTATATAAAGCTCTATAAATTTACTATTATATATATATTTCATACAATAACTAGTGCCATATTTATTACATATATATGTATACAGTTTGGCCCAAAAGTTCAAAAATTATTATTTTAAAGACTTAAAAAAAAAATCAGCTGTTTTAAACATATCTGATTTATTATTGTAAATGTTGTTTGTTTATTCATCATTACATGTAGCCTACAGTCCATTTCAATCTTATCTCTTTTTTAGCATGAACTATGGCTGGAAATCTGAGCGAGGCGCAACGACGGTGGATCCTTAAGACTTACTGAAAGTTGAAAATGCAGAGACATTGCGAAGGGTATGGGAAAAGGAATTTCATTTGCCCGCACAGTCACGTCTTACGATTTACCGCATCAGAGACAAGTTTCAGGCCTCGAGTCTGTCGCCAATGCACTGAGTCTGGACGACCGAGTACGACGTTTACAGAGGAAAATGAGATGACGGTAGCCCTCACATTCGTAAACAATCCAAAGATGTCCACGCGACTTGCGTCTCTGGTGCTGGGTATCCCGAGGACATCGTTACAACGTCTGATGTACCATTTACACCTTAAGCCGTACCGCCCCAGATTGTAGCATGGCCTTAAAGAGGATGATCCAGACCGCAACCTACAGTCTTGTGAGATAATGCGCAACTGAACAACTAGGCCTGCTTTCGAACATCGTGTGGACAGATGAAGCCTGTTTCAAATTGTCACGTCAACAGACATAACTGTGTCTACTGGGCCGATGGAAACCCACATGTCATTATGACTACGCAATTGAATCAACCAGACGTCACAGTGTGGGGTGGCATATCCTGCGATGGAGTCTTGAGTCCTGTCTTTTTCGATGGAACGGTTGATAGCCCCAAGTATCTGCGGACATGGTGACCAACGTTGTGGTGTCACAACTGCGAACACGGCCCGACTTCGCGGAACTGATCTTTCAACAGGACGGGGCCCCATCGCATTTTCCTTTAGTAGTCCGTGGATACCCGGACGAGCCATTCCCGCAGCATTGGATTGGGCAACGAGGGAGCATTGTGTGGCCAACACGTTCAACGAACTTAACTCCTATGGATTTCTTCTTCTGGGGAGTAGTGAAGGATAAGTTTTATTCCAGGAAACCTGTCGCAGTACCACAGTTCTAAACTGAATTTGTGTCGCACTGTGTGTAAGAGTTTCGTTAACAGGTTACAGGAATGCATCAATGCCGAAGGTGAACATTGTGAGCACCTACAAGATTAAATATGTAACTATATACGTAATTAAATATAAATATATGTAACTGTACACCTACTTTTGGCCTACTTTGCATATGTTTACAAACTGGAAACATACTGTGACTAGAGACTGTAATTAAACACTTCAGGTTATTTTTTATGGTTGCAATTCTGTTTTACAAAACAAACGCAATTGCTAGTAACACGATTGAAAAAAATAATAATGTTGTTTTTATTAAATGACTTAATAAAATGACTTTAATCTTAAATTATACAACTATTGAGGATGTTGATACTAATTGAAGCAGATAGAGAGTCAGGTACAAGCGTGTAAAGGACAAAGAGTTCAGCTATCCATCAGAAAATTCCCACAGAAAATTCCCAAATTCTTTGTCAGCTTTTTTTCCATCAGTAGACCCAGACTCGTTGAGACATTACTTCAGGCTAGGCCACTTGGTCTATTACTTTCCTGGGGGAGGGAAATCCATCATGGACAGCCTGTATTCGCTACTAGGGTAGTGCCGGACTCCTACTGGCTAAAAACCCTCCCCATCACTTGTGGTACATGTATATCGCCTCGGTTGTCTTTTGTGACAGTACACATCTTACAAACATGGCAATCGCTCTCCAATCGTCTTCACTCCTTAACATTACTTCGGCCAGATCGTCAATATCGGGTATGCTGCCAACTGCAACCTTTAGCTCCTCTCTGTCACATTCCCATCTAGCGCACCTGAGGAATGTGTGCTCCACAGTATCTTCCATTCCACAATAGAAGTATCCTTTGTCCGCCTAACGAAATATTTTTGTGGTCAACCCTTCGTTGAAGTGTACCCTGATTCTCGGTCCTACAATCTTTGCACACTAACAGATTTTCAACAAGAATTTATAAAAGTTGAGCAAGCTAAAATTGCTCGAATGTATTGGCTCGTGTAAATGGGTTTTCTATTAACACATCGAGGCATCCGCTCGTGTCATAGCTGTCAGCTCACTGCAAACACTATTCTGAAGCACTTTCGTGTTAATGTCACAACTTTTCTCGCAAGTTTAAATCCAGTCAGTAACGTTGCCAGTGCCAGGACTTATGTCACCAGATGCGGATATTCTTTTGTCAACCACTCCCCTCTCGCCCTCTAGCAGCATCCGCATGTATTTATATTATTAAATTAAAACATTAAATTTATTAATTAAAATATTGATATCAAGAATGTGTTTTGTCTTCCCCAAATCAGTTAACTTCTTTTTAAACTTTGGGAAAGATAGTATCTTTTAGTTGTTTATACATATTATTATTGGTTCTGCAGACATTGTTATGTTTAAAATTTAAACACGCATTTACTTCAAATACTTTTACAAAATTTCTGCTCGGCAAACCTAGATACAACATATTCAAAATAAATATTTTTAGGTACAGAATTTTCAATGGAAAGGATACCTAGCCTACAAAGCCTTGCCTGACTCGTGGTGGATCTTAGCTAACTCTTTATAAGTTAGACTTTTGAAAAACTTCTCTCACAAGAAGCTACGGAAACACAAATCTATATATGGTGTTTTTATATGGTATATATATGGTATTTTTTACTGTCATATTCAATATGGTGTTGCTGTGTGGGGAAATGCTTCAACGAGATCAATGTTAAAGGTTTTTAAAATTCAAAAGTCCGCACTTCGGGCTATCTTTGGTAAGAAGCATACAGATTCTTGGCGCCTTCTTTGCAAAAAGCTTGATGTTTTAACTTTCCCATCGATTTATATTCTGTCATCATGTTTTCGAAGTTCTACGCAGATGTACACTATAATAAGGTACATAGATACAATACAAGGGAAACATACAATTTAACCATTCCTAAACACAGGCTTTCTCAAACTTCAAAGTCATCAGCAGTTTCTAGGGCAATCTTACACAACTGTCTTCCACATAGGCTTAAGGCAATGACAGATGAAAATCATTTAAGAGGGAATTATTGAGATACTTGAAGCAGGACATCTTTTATTCTATAGAAGAATTCATGGGGCTGCCACCTACCGAATGATAGAGGTGTTTCTCTTTTTTATATGTTTCAGGGCACTATATTGGGAAAGTAATTTATGGAAGCGCAAAATTATATTAAAAGTAAATAGTATTTATAGTGTTGAAATTTAATATATATTAAAATTAGTTTTAAGAAGCATGAAGTTGAAAAAAGAAGAAAATGTATGTTTTGTTGTATTTTAGATGTTGTTGCTATCACATTTGAATGTGAATATCATTAGTTGTTTTGTTTATTGATGTGTTTTGTGGTTTTTGGTTTTGGCTGGTGCTGATGTTGTGTTTGTTGTCTATGTAATGTTTTAATAGTCCTGTAATAATGACGCTTGCTATACAAAATGTATTTTTGTCAAAGGTGAGAGAAATAAATAAATAAATATATAATTTCGTAAGCCGAAATTTGAGAGAAAGATTGTGGGGGCTTGGAAGGTCGTATAAAGCTGGGGAATGGCTCAAATTAAAGGTATTGCAACGAAGGACCGGGGGAAAATGTAAGTTTTTCTCAATTTAAAACATTTATAGGGTTTTGATGAACTTAAAGCTACCAAAAATCTCCATAATGTAAAGAAATACATTGCAATGAAAAACAGCTGAGTATGATTTGTAAACAAACAAATATTTTAAGGTTAGGCCTATGTGTATAGGTTTTTGCCTTTATAGTTTTTGTGTTTTCATTATTTATTTTATTGTGTAGTTTTAATATGAAAGTAAGGGGAAGGATAGGGGCATTTGTCCCTAGAAGCCACTAGTAGTTTGGTAGAGAATCGCAAAAATCATACTCTACTATGAATTCTAAAAACTTAAATCAAGTCCGATCTCTTGCTTTTGTTGTTGCGATCCTTGCTATAAACTATCTACCAAATTTTATTTTATTAATTATTAAAATGCCAGTAAGCCATTTTTAAATTTACACCCTTCTGGACTTGGAATCTGGTGCGGGAATCATCCCTCCACCGCACCTCACTGGCGACGTCACTGTACCCAGTATAAGTGTTCATTGTTTACTTGAGATAGAAACCTCTAGTTTTCACTGTTCTTCTTCTTTAATCAAGACCTTTAAAATGAAGTGTCACTTAATGGGCCAATACACTTAAAATTTTTGAGTTGCCCCCCAAAAATCCCATTTTGCGGAAATGGGCAAGGTTGTAATAGTGACTAAAAACTTCACTTTTATTTCCTAGAAAGGTGCCCTGAGTTTAATTTTTCTATCTTTATCCATTTAAAATTTAACAGGGTGTATCCATACTTTTGATTCATACCGTATACTGGAAAAGTGAAATACTTTATTGCGAACAATTATGATAGCCGTAGAGAGAGAGTGTGTGTGAATTTGACTAAACGTAAATATACGGGTAACACGTGACATTCTCCGGCCTCGCTGTGAATCGGTGTTGAATCGCGATCGGAATTTCACACAAGAGTGTCATCTGTGAGAGTGATAAAACCTGTCTTTGGGTTTACGACAGCGAGTGGACAGTCGGAGCGGTAACATCAAAGTAACATCTACGGTTTATGATATGAGCTATTGTTGTTGGCGGGCTTAACACTCTGCTGCACTGCGACAATAGAAGGCGAGATGGGGAAACAATCAAAGAGATGTGGACAGAGTTTTATAGCAATACTGCGATGGGTTTTGTTTTACAATTATGAAGGTTTTTATGACAATGTATGGGGACATCTATATACGAGTGCAGCAAAACTTCGTAAACTCGGTCAAATTGAAGTTCTCAGTTGTCCGCATGAATGATAGTCCAGTCAAATTGTGTTTTTCGCAAGAAAGTTTTGGTTTCTTCCATTTAATATGTTTTTTGGGGTGCTGAATCCGAATCTGAGGTTTTCCTACAAAATTTCGTGACGCATCATTGAAAAAAATGCAAAATCATGTACAAAATCATGAGTTTTGGTGTTATTTTTTCTTTTAATTCAAAACTATCAACTTTTCGTAAATAACCTACCTTTTAAAAAAGAATGTACATAAAATTTACTACAAATTTCATCCCATGATTATTTTTCTCCGACGAACCGTTCAGGCTCAAGCGCCAATTGAAAATGGCGTATTTCGCCTGTCTCCGCAAAAACCCACATTTTCCTCTCCAATACTTTAATTTAACATATTAAACGTAGTCAGTTAGTGAATTCCTTCCTGTTCTCTGCATATACCTTATTTAGATCGTATATGTGAAGGTACAATTCATTTTTTCAAAAATTTAATATAAAAATGTTAAAGTTATATGAAGTCCGAAATTTTACAAATTCAGTGTTCTGGATGAAGTTCTTTGAAGGCGGCGGATCCTAGCCCAGGTTCGGGTTTTTCTACCGTAGGGACTTGTTCTCATCTGGAAATGAAATAGGTGGTGCGAAAATAACAACTTTGATCCTATCTCAAGTAGAGATGAAAGTATGATTTGTTGAAAATTCCAAAAACTGGGGGTGCTGATCTCATGCAAATACAAAATGGTGATTTGAAAAACCGACAAGTTTAAAACTTACAATTACAAGTAATTTCTGGTTTACAATAAAAAAGTAAAATTTTCAATTTACAAATCAGCCGATTTTTCAAAACGAATGAGAAGCTGTGTTTTTAGGTTAGGCCTATATTTTAACATGCGGTAGTTTACGATTATTACCAGTAAACATATAAGCCCATTTTTTTTAACCCTCCAAATAGTAGCAAAAATAGGGGTGTTGTAAGTTTAACGTGTGTATCTGTCGGTGGCATCGTAGCTCCCAAATAGATAAACCAATTTTGATTTAGTTTTTTTTCTATTGAAATTTGTCTTGATCGAGAATGCTCTTAGTATAGCTATGATAAAAAAATCAGTTCAGCCGTTCGGGGAATTATTTTTTTAAATTTATCAGTTATTTACCATGTTTATCCCAGTTGAGGTGGGAAAACATTACAATAAATAAATTTAAAATAGTTTAATTTATTTGTAACCAGTCTAGTAAAATGATTTTTTATTTTCTTAATTTTTTTTAAATTTCAGTTTCTCCTGATTAAGTAACACAGAACTGATGTCACAACCACTCATCGCGTGCAGGAACAATATATGGTCTGATTGGGTTTTGTCGGCGGTAAGATGAGGATTGTAGAGTGTTTGAGACACTTTTCCTCTTCCCGGTTTAAAAAAGAAAACATTCTGTATATCAGGGCTACACAGGTCAATCGAAATCACCAAAAGGTCTATATCTTGCCCCACCAATGTCACATATTCATTTGACGGGGCCAACAGAAGAGCAGATGTGCTTGCTGTGAATAAATTTTTTGGTTGTAACATTTTTCTGTTAGCATAAATATCAACCGACTCTTGTTTTTGGAGTTTGCAATTAAACTCTCCTGCGATACAGAGACACCATCAATTCTGTAAACCTTATTGCAGCAGACTGTTTTCTTTGCGCTCTTCTCTATCGTTCTAGTCGTTTCTTGCTTTCAAAATCTTTATCAGGGTAGCTATCGAAAATGACTACTGCATTTGATTATATAGTAGTTTGCCTTCACATATGATACATAGTTTCAGCTTATTTCTGAATACGTCTGGGCGTGGTGCTATTTGACCCAGTGTAACAAAAACCCTTCGTCGATGACACATTTTGCATCTTTCAAGTCCGAATGTTAGGTCGGTGCAAACGCCTTGTACAAGTACTTGGCCTTGGCTCGTATGTGAAGGAATCGAATGGAAAGAAAAGGGGCTCTTAAACCAGACGGGCAGTTATAAAATCATTTGGGGAGGCCTTGCAAGCAAAAAATGTAATATAGTGTGGTTTTGAAAAGGTTTTTATTTCTACGTTTTTATTAACTTGCTTTCTTGTTTGTTCAGTACATCTTTTGCAATCGATTTTAAACTAACTTCCTGATGAGCTAGAAACTTGAAACTTTAAACATAACTCTGGATGTCAATACAATTTTAACTCGCATTCTTGTCTGTTTGTTTGTCTATTCGATTTTAAACTAAGTTCTCAATGAGCTAGAGATTTGATACTTTAAATATAACTCCCAACTGAAGACTAAAAAGCATAAAATATTATTGAATTAAAAATAATTCAATATACAAAGTTTTTAAAACTGACTAAAAAGTACACAAAAATCTCTCCTAGCCATGCAGAGTTATACAGATTTTAAAAACGGGGTATATTAAATTAGTTTTTTAGTTTATATTATATTGTTTTATTTCTTTAGATGACATAATAATTGAAACCAGTCACATTGTATTCAGCTTAAAAGTAGGAGGAATTCACTAAATGACAGCCTTTAATAATAAATTAGAGCTTTGGAATGGAAATGTGGGTATTTGCGGAGACAGCCGAAATACGCCAATTTTCAACTGACGCTTGAGCCCGAAAGGTTCGTCGGAGAAAATAACTTATGGAATGAAATTTGTAGTAAATTTTATGTACTTTCTTTTCTAATAGGAAGTTTATTTACGAAAAGTTGATAGTTTTCGAGTTAAAAGCAAAAAACCTCCAAAACTCATGATTTTTTATATGTTTTTGCATTTTTTTCAATAATGCGTCACGAAATTTTGTAGGCAAACCTCAGATTCGGATTCAGCACCCCAAAAAACATATAGAAAGGAAAAAATCAAAACTACTCCAAAACTTTCCCGCCAGGGGCTCTTTTAAGCACAAATTGACTGTATTATGAATGAATTAAACGAAATCTAAAAACAGGCAATTGAAAACACCTGTACAGTTACAAAACACGATTAATAATGTACGGAGGGTTCATTCAACAGATTAGTGAAATTACGAGAAAACTCTGCCTACGTATTTCAAGTACTTCCAAGTACTTTTCTCCTAATCAATAATCTGGCCCTACTGCGCCTACGTCAGGATCTAGGTCACCCCTACCCCGATTCAAGTGCCTCTGTCCTAATCAAAACTCTCGCCTTACTCCACATGAGTCAGGGTCCAGTTCACCACTACACCACCACCCTACCCTGATCCAAGTACTTCTCTCCTAATCAATAATCTGGCCCTACTCCGCATGAGTCAGGATCCAGTTCACCACTACCCCACCACCCTA